>BROG01000317.1:545000-550000 GCA_030159075.1 Atrina japonica | reverse complement strand
ATAGTATTCTCTCAATGCGAATACTTATGTACACTAATATAAGTTAATAGTTAAAAAGACTATCCATCTTCAACTTATGATGCTTTACCGGTAAAACATTCCAAAAAATTCATTTTTTGTCATAATAATTGACTATTCTTATACTTCGATACCTTGCCTATCAGTCTGGTGTTCTAGAACGTCATTATGCCCCTTTGTGACAGCAACTGCCTTCTTCATACATCAAATCTTCACTCAATATAAAAGCCAATGTTAAATGATCAAACCTGTGACATCTAGACATGCTTTTAATTTATAGAAATTTTTTGGATAGACTTTTAAAATTTGTCTTACCTTGTTTGTCATTACTTAAAAGTAAGTTAATTTTTTTATAGATTTAAAGTGCTCAAAACTTAAATTAAAATTAACATTTTAAATTCTAAATTTCATATTGTTGATATAATTTATCAGTCGGTGAATTGTCTTATAAATTCGTATACGAATGAGTTTGGAGTCATTGAAACGGAATAGTATATTAGACTCGGCACGCTATTTAAGCGCATACATCATCAATATCTCATGTATATCAGATTTCATCGCGTGTCCTTTGTTTACATCCCTTTTGTTTCGAAATAAATGAAGAATACATAGGCTCTAGATATTGTAAATTAAAACTAAATGTTATCTGACTTCATCAAAAGGGTTTTGTCAGATACTGTATTTATAAGGTATTTTTTACACGCTAAGTGTGTCTACATGAAACTGAGAACGCTCCCTGGACTAATGTCATTATATTTTTATTCCATTTGTGTTTTACGCTACTGCAACATATTTCAATCAAATAGTGTTTTAAATGTGGTGGAATGTACCTATAAAAAGACATACTTAACTAAATCCCAAGCTGATTTTGTGAGAAAGTATGGCAGTTTACTTGCGGAATGCTCCCCGATGCATTGTTACCGGTTCTCTCTTCCAACATTAAAAACTGGCCGCCATCATAAAATTGAAAAAATTGTTTACAGTGGTGTGAAACAACATTGAAAAATAAATAAAAAACTGTTCTCTCTCCTCCATCACTAAAATCTGGCCGCCATCATATGACACAAATTGTTAAATTATGGCACAAAACACACCACAAATAAACAAGCAAAACCAACGTAATCAGCTGAGAATATACGGTAAATCCGGTTTTATTTACGTGTAAGTTCGCGAGAGCACTCACTCACGGAAATAAAATTATGGCGTAATGAAAAATGATAATATTGACGAAAGGGACATTCGAAATCGCAAAAATATCATCTCGCGAATAAATGTAGAACTTGTGTATCGCGAAAATAAAGTCCAGCGAAATTTCCTGGGTTTACAGTACTCAGAATCAGATGCGCTGGCTAAACATGGGACGTCGTGGATTTAAACGCGATGCGATCATGGAGATATGATACAGCACAATTATTGAATTCAGTATGGCGAAAGCAATGGTTCATATACCTATGGCATTACTGTCGAGGGTAGAATAATAATAGATTTACATCGAAGAAGTGTATAATCACTTTAAGAGCGTTAGACAAATATAATTGGATTTTTCAAGCTTCAATCATACGTTAATGAGTTACCTTTACCTCAGCACGTCTGAATTAGGATTTATTTCGGTAAATAGAAACATTTCAGGATGGAAAATGTTATAAATAAAATATCCGGTGAAAAAAACTTAAAAAGGCAAAAATGCTAACCTGCTAAATAAATTTTTAATGGCCGCAATTATCGCGCCTGATGGTTCGTTGACGTCATTTCGCGGGATTGTATATCACTTTCCTGGCGAATCAGTAGGACAAAAATTAGCAGCAACATGTCTTCCCTGGGACACATAAGAGTTTTATAATATTCCAATTGTCACTATCACTAGCCTATACATCTACAAATAATCACTTTCTAAACATTCTAGCACTCTACGGGGAACCGTTTATTACGACAAAATGCATTAGTTTTGTTTTATGTCTGAGTAATGTATATCACACTTCTGCGATGAACATCAAAGCTGATAATTACAAATATTCCCTTTCGACGGATTAAATTCAAGATTGAACCTAGGAGGCATCGAATAAGCTGATAATCTTACAAAATAATTACCTTTTCGTTTAAAGGTCATGATTTAGGACAGACACCACCAAATTCCCATAGGCCTCAATTGAATTTACAAAACTAGGACTGTCATCGAAATAAGTTGTAGGATAACTTAATCTGGTATTTACTTCAAATTTTCACACAACTCTATCAATGTATCTAATTGACATCTTGTTCTGTTTCCAAAGGTACCATATATTCATGTATCATCACCTTAAGAGCTCTCTCTCTCTTTCTCCGCACAACTCTGGGTGTCCAAAATGTCTGCGCCCATCTCAAAGCAGGTCTCTCTCTCTCTCTCTCTCTCTCTCTCTCTCTCTCTCTCTCTCTCTCTCTCTCTCTCTGTCTCTCTCTTTGTCTCTCTGTCTCTCTCTCTCTCTCTATGTATATATATATACACACACACACACACACACATATATATATATATATATATATATATATATATATATATATATATATATATATATATACACACACACACATATATATATATATAAATAAATATATATACACACATACACACATATATATATATATATATATATACAGACAGACACACACACATTATATACACACACACACACATATATATATATGCACGCGAAAATAATTTGTTATATGAAAATAGTAATATCACAGATAGCAAATAATAAATCTTCAGATATCGATATCTGAAATTCCAATTAGTAATAGTTTCTGGTAGTTTTTATTCACTACACAGTGGAGACACATTCCGTATCAACATTATATGGAGTAATTTATATATGTTCAACATGGGGATACATTTACAATAAGAATTACAGGAAAGTATCTGTTATGTATTACACCATTACAACGCAGTGTAGATTCATTAGTGTTCAATAGTTCAAAGACATCGTCACAGATCCGCAAATCATCCGGACACACAATTGATCCAGACAAAAGAAATTAAGTATGTGACACGTTATGTGTTAAACAACAAAAACAAATGTTTTCATACAAATTCTACACCTTTGAAACTTGAAAACATGATTAATATAAAATGTTGAACACTACACAACAAAATAGATCTTTATAATGTTAGTGCCAGCAGTGATTAATTAAGATCTTGTGATGGTTTTCTTTCTGACTGCTGATATTATTATTACAATATTTATGTAGCTATATTTACCAGTCTCTTAATTAAATTGATGTAAATCTGGGAAATGAATCAGTTTCATCTTATTATGTGTGATAATTATTGTTAAATAATCTTATAGACATTATTAAAAAGATTGTCCCAAACCTAACTGTTTCATCTTTATTTTGATTAAAGATGAAAGTTGTTTAATATAACGGAATATAATAATTTCAACAATTCCTACTTGCTGTACGAAATGAAATCTCATAATATTCCTTTTTACGTGTGCTGAGTTTTGTTCATAATTATTGTAAAGTAGATATAATTTAGAAATCATGTGACCTGAGTCAACATGGTGTATCACTATTATCCGGGATTTAGGTGCGACATTTGGAGGACAAGGCAAACACTACAAATCTGCCCTAGAGCCCTTAACTCGGCCATAGCCATAAAGCAAAGTTTTATCCCACGATCATTTGTATATGGTGTTAATTTATCTCAAATGATCCGACATGCCAGCGCGTATTCAACATATGAACATTTCATATACAGGAGAAAACTACTTACTGACAAATTATTGACACAGGGTTATCGAAAATCGCGTTTGATGTCAACGTTCCGCAAATCTTACGGTCGGTATAATGCCCTTGTTAGCGATTACTCCGTTTCACTAAATGGAATGTTGTGTTACCTGTTCGGCAGTGGTTGTTGAGTCCTCTGTACCAATCGTTCCTCACTTATTTCATATGAATTTGACTATGGACCCATGACGGATGTGACCGGTCAACAGGGTTTGCTTACTCCGCCATGGCACCCGATCCCACCTCTGGATTTTCAGAGACCCGTGTTTGACGAGTATTGACCAGATTTGTATATGTATCCTGGACATCCTTAATTCTATACTTTGGTACATGAGATTTTTTTATTCTAAAAAACCCGTTGATGACTAGGATATTTCACCGACCGAATCACGGTTGATGAAAGACCTGTGTAAAGCGAAATAAATGAGATCCGTAATAGCGGCTTATAATGCAAAAGGAGATAAGACATGTGTTTATAATTTGAGGTTTTTAGGTGATCAACTAGAGAAATATTTGCTTTTCCTCTGCAGAATATGTATGTTTCATTGCTTAAAACAAACTGAATAATCATGTATGTTACACTAAACATTGCATACTGTAAAGTATGTAATATCAGTTTCATGTAGTATTCAGAAAGTGAACCTGATGTGTTATTACTGTAAGTATACATTACACACCGTTATGATTCGTCTTTTTTCAAGTTTGATACAGTGAAACTTGTATATAACGACATCATTAGGGACACAAGAAAAACCAGTCTTTGTAGAGAGGTGATCTTTACATAGAGGTTGATTTGTACGCAAACGGTATGGTTGGGACGGCCAGGCAGTCTTATACACAGGTGGTCAGTAAAGCAGTTTTTACTGCACCAATATTATCCAGAAAATATTAATTTGAATAAAAGGCATAATAATGACTATTTTAACATCAACAGTATGTTCCTTTAAATGATATTGAATCAAATGTCTTTATTCCGTTTAACAGTATACTCCTTTAATGTTCCTTTAATTCCAAGATTACTATAGGTTATGACTCTGGCTTAAGATTATATCGCGTGATCGATTTCTCTTTAACTAATGTTTAATTTATTAGTATTGTTTAGGGTCTAGTGTATCTTCAACATCCCTTATTTAATGGTCATAACTATCAACCCTCTCGACAATCTCATTTCGCAAATCTTGTGCTTTATAGTTAGAAGTAAGATATTGATTCTCAGT
>BROG01000317.1:505000-542500 GCA_030159075.1 Atrina japonica | reverse complement strand
AATTAAAAGTCACTAAAATTTATAAAGTGTCTCTTTCTCTTTCAATTTTGATATAAAAGAAATGAGATATATAAAAACAGAGAACAGCTGGATGAGTATACGACAATGACAATTTGAACATTTCTCTTCTTTTGAATGACAAAAAAAATCTTACACTCAATTTAAATGTATACCTGAACGTACAGATAATAAACGCCAAACCTAATGACCGTATCAGCTATACATAGATCCATAGCATGTTAAAAGCTTTCAAAACTCTGATAGGTTACTTGACGAATTATATTTTGTTTGCATTTCAATAACATAATTTATCACTTGAGCAGATACTATAACTGATTTATCGGTATTCTTATGGTATGTTATGATTTTTTTCATATATTCTTTTAGACTACGTTAACATAGTGTGGACTTCATTAGGGGAGAGGAATGAGCTCGGCTTAATAGAAAACATTTCCGGCTCGCTGTCATGTACAAGAAAGTGAATTGCTATGCGGAAATTATTTGAAGAATTATAAGTGTGAGTTTATGACTCCAAGGAGTAATTAGAACGAGGAGGTAGCTCAAGGGTCATAGGAGGATAGATAGATCTAGATGATTAAGCATACTGAGGATGTTACAGTAATGGCAAAACGCATGGAACCAAATGTAACCCTTGATCCGATCAGCGCCCGTATACACTGAGCTCAGAAAACAAGGTAAATGTTGTAAGATTATTTGTACGTGAAACATAATAACATTGTCTTTGTAACTTATATATCTCAGATTATTTGGGAAAAAGAAAAACGTCTTATAACAATAACAGCAGACTGTATTAAGTGTTTTTTTTAATGTTTTTAACATATCTAGAACATGTCATTCCATACCTAATCTTTTACCTGTAGGCATATATGGGGAGGTCAGTGACCGATTACAAGCTGCATATAACTTAAAAGTAATCTTTTCTCTCTATGCAATCTTATTACAGAAAACAAATCCATTGTATCTATTCAAATGGAATTAACGCGTGAACAAATACAGACATGAATAAATCTCGCAGAATATTACGAGCTAACACATTCTAGACTTGTAATTACGTAATTTTAGACCCATATCATCACTTAATGAATACCATTGATGTTAAGTCTTTGATGATTTACGTTATTAGTTTTTATCAACATGTCTGACAAACTATTTAATCAAAATAATCAAAACGAATGACTTACCTCTTTGATAAAACTAAACGGTGTGTAACCGACAACAATTGTTTGTTTATGACAGGTAGCAAAGGACAAACAATATGAAATAACTACTACATACCTGTCCCTTTAACTGGAAACACAAAATGAAAAAAACGAAACAAAGTCGGGAATTTATCAAATTTCTGAATTGTAATGTCGTGAAAAGTAAACTTAGTACCATAAACAAATGCTCACTAATTATGACGGGGGACTTATGCCTCATTCGAACCGGCGTATAACATGTGCATTGTCAATATAAGCGTGTACGTTATCAATGTGTCTATATTTGTATGGGGGGGGGGGGGGGGGGGGGGGGGGGGGGGGGGGGGGGGGGGGGGGGGGGGGGGGGGGGGGGGGTTTCATATACACACTGACGGTAACACTTGATATGTGCAACATTCCGACGACATTAAAATGATGCGATATTTATCATAGACTACGTCACTTTAATGTCACAATGCGGTATTGACTGTAGTCTTCATTACTATAATGTCAAATTGCGGTATTGACCATAGACTTCATCACAGATTTCGTCACTTTAATGTCACAATGCGGTATTGACTATGGACTACTTCACTTTAATGTCAGAATGCGGTATTGACTATGGACTACGTCACTTTAATGTCAGAATGCGGTATTGACTATGGACTACGTCACTTTAATGTCAGAATGCGGTATTGACTAGTCTTCATTACTATAATGTCAAATTGCGGTATTGACCATAGACTTCATCACAGATTTCGTCACTTTAATGTCACAATGCGGTATTGACTATGGACTACTTCACTTTAATGTCAGAATGCGGTATTGACTATGGACTACGTCACTTTAATGTCAGAATGCGGTATTGACTATAGACTACGTCACTTTAATGTCAGAATGCGGTATTGACTGTAGTCTTCATTACTATAATGTCAAATTGCGGTATTGACCATAGACTTCATCACAGATTTCGTCACTTTAATGTCAGAATGCGGTATTGACTATGGACTACGTCAATTTAATGTCAGAATGTGGTATTAACCATGGACTTCATCACTTTCATGTCAGAATATGGTATTGAACGTAGATTACGTCACTGTAATGTCTGAATATGGTATTGACCGCAGAATACGTTACTTTAATGTCAGAATGCAGTTTTGACCATAAATGTCATCACTTTAATGTCAAAATGTGGTATTAATTTTGGCTTTGATCACTTTAATGTCAGAATGTGGTATTGACCGTAGACTACATCACTTTAATGTCAGAATGCGGTATTGATTATAAATTCCATCACATTAATGTCAGAATGCGATATTGACCGTAGACTATCGAAATGCGGTATTGACCGTAGTTCAATGTCAGAATTAATTAATTTAATTATTTAATGTAGACTCCATCACTTTAATGTCAGAATATGATATTGAGCGTCGACTTCGTCACTTTAATGTCAGAATGCTGTACTGACCGTAGAATACGTTACTTTAACGTCAGCTACGGTATTGACCATAGACGTCATCAGTTTAATGTCAGAATGCCGTATTGATTGTAAACGTCATCATTTTAATGTCAAAATGCGGTATTGAATATGGACTCTATCATTTTAATGTGAGAATGTGAAATTGACTGCGGACTTCATTACTTTAATGTCAAAATGCAGTAGACTTTAGTCTTCATGTCTGCCAGACTTATCGACTTATTTTGTCCTTGCTTTGGGGAAATTCAATTAAGAAGAGAGACCATAATGTATTATCTTTCTAATCTTCGTGAATGTCAGCCGGTCATTCTATAATTCTGATAATCAGAATTAATGAGATATACGATATGATTAAGTTAATGAATCCAAATAATTGATATGCACTAGTCGAGACTAGAAATTGGTTCACTTTATGTCACCATGGTTACTTACACTGTAAAAATGTTGAGTTGAACGATAACCACAATATCCTGTCCAGAAGCAACAATGGGAAAGTACACAGATTAAAAAATCAACAGTACTACCGGTCTGTTGGCGAATACTACGGGCGGACAGAGCGGACCCAGTTTCGTCGTTAAATTATTCTCAACAAAAAGGAATACTATTTTTTACTTTTTTACTCTATATTCATAACATTCAAAACTGAAATATTCTTACAGAAAAAATATTCAGAACAACAAGTGCATATAATTTACTGACAATTAAAGTATAACCCTTTTGACAATTATGTAATAACCTCGAAATAGTACAGTGTTTGATAAAACACATACACCTTTAGTCATAAATAGCCCTGGGCTTAGTATGCAGGTATGCGTTACTTTTGGGGACTTAAGGAAATGAGGCGGTTATTTTCAGGTAACACTATAATCGGACCATGTTATCTTCACGTAACACTGATTATGTTGTTTATTATATCTTATAATTTTGTCAAGAGTTTCTTAAAACACCAGATTTTAAATGACTGAAAATTCATCTTCTAACACAATAGCATATAAAAAAACAGCGGATATTGCGGTCATTTTGTCTCGAATCAACAGTTTAATTTCATTCTAATTAAAAAATATAAATAAAAAATATTAATACATGTATATTGTACTTAAATAACAATTCGGAGGCAACTTTTATCACATGCAAGTCTAATTATAAACCAGATATATTTTCTCTTTTTCATCTTTCTGATATTCGATTTGACGATCTATATATTCATGCATTCCTGAAGTTTTTGATAGTCGCCTGTTAAGAAATGAAATAAACAAACAAAATGGTCTAGAATTCGTTCTCGATATCCTATGTGATAAAAAATTCCTTTGGCATTTGAAAACGTTGGAACTATTGATTTTGTAGGTTCCTACATAAATGTGTTCGTGTTAAAGAACATATAACTAAAAGCATTCAGTACATACTACAGAGATTGCCAATGTATATTGCTACTTAATATTACAGAAAAGCACGTCGAAGCTCTACGAAATATAAAGATAAAATAACCGAGTCAGAATGAGTGTTTCATTACAAAATTCCATTTTTTTTTTACATTTGATTTATCTCTGTTCGTGAAACATCTTACTGCAGAAAAGATAAATAACACGAGGGCATAAAGTCAGTGCTGATTAATTGGTTGATGTTGTATTGTTCCATCAATCAATACCAATATACCTTAAAAGTTCAAATGGACAAACTCATCTGAGAAATCGTATATATATATATATATATATATATATATATATATATATATATATATATATATTAGAAATTTCGTTGTGGTTTTAATTTCGTTTATTTAATTGGTTTCAATAATCAAAGAAAAATAAACCATGATGAAATTTTACATATAATATACATTATGATAGTAATAGGTCCCTTTACAAATAGATTTATTTGTTTTATGTTTAAAACAACGAAACTTTAACCCCACAAAATAATTCTCCGTATTTAAGACTCTATCGTAAATTTCTGAAATTGACTGTGTCCAGAACCTTATTCAAGAGACCACCTCACTTATCAGACCACTTTGAGTCAGCCAGTTGTGTGGTCTTAATACCTGATATCAGTGAAAACAAATTATATATCAATATTCATTTTAATTTTCTCCATCAAAACTATTTATCGTTCCTAAATGATTTGTCAAACTTAAAAAAAAGTATTGAGAATTAGAAACAAACAAACCAGAAACAGAAACAGCAACAAGACGGATTTTCTCCATTTTATATTTGAAATTACTCCTTATGACTATACATGCTCATTACTTTTATTACTTTTTACAGGTGGAGATTTCACAACCGTTATGGTTTTCCATACATCAGTGTCACACGTGACAGTAAATGTACCATACTATTGTATAGAGTATGAGTACACATGGAGAACCGTCGACTAATGACAAACAAGGAAATAGGCAAAACGTACAGAACATGGTTCGACATATTGTAAATGAACTTGAAACTTTACAGAATGATTTGAACGGTGTTGTTGGAGATCTGAAAGGTCTTGTGAGCGACATAGATTCCGTAACAAACAAAATCGAGAAGGAATATGGTTCAAAACGAAAATCTCTTTGCCATATACCAATGAGGAGCTACCAAGTTAACGATCCCAAGAAGGGACGCTGTCGATTGTCTCAACTTGATGAAATAAAATGTTATGATGAGTCCCCGGATCTTGACTTATCATACCTCCACATTACACCCGGGTGGCAACGTCCTCAATGGGGTAGATCATTATCATTTCCTTCTGCAGTTCTAAGAACACCTGAGTCTCAAACTAGACAAGAAATCCGCAGTGATTTCAATGCTACAAGCTTTATACGGGAAATTCCGCCATTTTCTGAACAGCCATTAAGCCCTTCACCGGTTACAAAATGTTATGCTCAAATTAAAGAAGAAGTCCCTTCAGAAATTGAAACAATAAAAGATGAAATTACCGATAATTTTTTCTCAGGCTCTGATAACTTTCAAAGAAATCCCCCCGAACAAATTTCGGAAGATGTTTGTCAACAAATGTGTAGGGGTATTGAAATGGATATCATTAGCGACCGCGGAGCGGAAGCAACAGAAGAACAAAATTCGAACACGAAATCAACTGTCAGTTCTGATGGCACATATAAAGAAATAGTCCATATTAAAGCAGCAAATTTGAAAACTTTACAGAATATGACCATGAGTGATACCACAAGTACAAGTGCTGAGTCGGCAGACTACGACGGTATTTATGAAACCGAAATGGAAAAAGAACTTGAAAATCTTTCGGAACCTTCGTTAGGATATTCCCATTCGGAAATGTCCGATTCAAATATGGATTTCGGTAGTTTTGGCAAATCCAATTCAATTGCATCTGACGAAATCGAGGCTCGGTATGACCGCGACGTGAATACCTGGAAATCGTACACTTTATCACACAAAACCGCCTCGTCAGATAGCCTTAATAGCAACTATTCTGACACAACGTCTGATATACTTAACGATAACACACGGGCAACGGCAATATATGGAAATATGATATTTTCAGACAATTTAGTTATAATTCATTCCAAAAAACGTCAGAAGAAACAAATGACATTTTAGTCATATAACTTCCTCAATTGCACATTGCACATTGCTAGAATCATGACTATAAGTGTTTATGTAAGCGCAAATTATCAGTAATCTTGTGTACGTGCGCACGTGTAAGTTAAACTGAGTATGTGAGAAAAATGATGGAGCAGAATGAATTTGTAAACAAATTAATATTCTCATGACAACAATTATGTTTTAATTGATTCAACAACACCATATGTTTTAGAAATTCGGTATGCAATTCAAATATACATATGGTATTAAATGTTTGTATAATGAAACTCATATTGTAAACACAATCTATTTGTGATAGAACAATAAACTGACTTAATTATAGATGAGAATGTATTGACTTAACTGTCCAAGAGTTAACGTTGTAAGAAAGACTAAGATATAGCAAAGGTGAAAATTGCTTTAATAACGGTAATATCTAAACAAAATATAATTTACTACAAACATAAATCAGCTAACGGTAACGAAATGCCAACTATTGAGTTTATGTACAACCCCGGACTCAAATGCACAATTAAAACATAACATTTTTTTCCATGCACACTTATTTAACTCAGAGAGAGAGAGAGAGAGAGAGAGAGAGAGAGAGAGAGAGAGAGAGAGAGAGAGAGAGAGAGAGAGAGAGAGAGACGGAGAGAGAGAGAGAGAGAGAGAGAGAGAGAGAGAGAGAGAGAGAGAGAGAGAGAGAGAGAGAGAGAGAGAGAGAGAGAGATGTCAGTAACCGCTCTGGCAGCATTTTGGATTATGTGTCTTTAATTTGCACAAATAGCAAAATATCGTGTATTCAGACGACTCGATACACACACACACACACACACACACACACACACACACACACACACACACACACACACACACACACACACACACACACACACATGGATGTATAAAATAATTCAAAGACTAGACATGCATGCCAAATATTTGACTTGTTAACTATGTTTTTGTTCTAAACAACGCCAGAACGCACACAATTTGATACTTGGTACACAGTCGCTAATGAGGCTTGTCATAACTAATGGTTTGAATATTTTCCCAACATTTGTACGATTTGGATATTATGTTATCTGTGTACAAATACTTTATTTATCTCTCTCTCTTCCCCAATACAGAACATGGACGGAAAAATCAATTAAAATGATGCCAGTATGGCGAACACAGTTATGTAATGTTGTAATATATATCTTGCAGTCGTGTCCTTCAGTATCATATTTCCTTTGACGAAGGTCATTTGAGTAAAGATTATACAAATTCAGGAAAGTGATATATTGTGCTGTCAAAAACATAATTCTATATAGTCTGTTTGTTAATTCACAAATATGGTATTTAATTCAATCCTATTATAAAAAGATAAGAACGCTGAAAACACATTCAAATTATGATACATATTTAAAAATTTAAAAATCTATTACGTCAGGGATTGATACAGGTGCTGCGTTAACGTTTTAAATCGGAATGCTCATAATAGGAATAATTATTTCCTTCCATCCGACACATCAATTAAACTTGAAAGACCAATTTGTTTCATCAACATCCTAATTTTAATCAATAAACAAACACACAGTTTTAACTAAACAGTAAATCCCCTTACTGATCATGTTTTGCTTTAACAACTTCAAACTAAAACTTTACCATTATAATGTTCAATAAAATTTCTTCCGTACCTTCTGAAGACATATCGAACTACACACAACTCATTGCACTTCAGTATTATTCAATTTATGACAACTCAAGACTACGTCAAACAATAGATCTTTTATTATTATAGCTGTAGATAATTTCTCAAAAAGATAAATTTATTACAAAGTTTCAGCAATACACAGACTAATCACGAAACATTCCTTTTTTGAAACACAAAATAAAGTGATGTGGTCACATCATAAATGCTGTGCATATACTAATTTGGGCAAACCATAAAACACATGTTGCGTTTGATCGTTACTTAATTTGATTTTGACATGATCATTGTCTATTTTACATGTGCGTGTATAAGAGTTATCTCCCATGGATCATTGGATATAAATACAATCATAGTCGGTTCAATATTCATAGTTTTAAACTTCCGAAAGAAAATGAAAGAATGCAGTAGTTCAAAGATTTAATTATTTATTTTTAGATGACTTCCACGCTTTGACATCTTCAACTGTCTGTGGGAGTTCCCTATACTTAGTTTCTGGTAGACATATGAAAAGCAAAGCGACAAGTACACAAAGTCCACCAGAAATAACTCCAGGAGACCACGGAGCTAGGTGAAACTGTAAAATAATATATGAGATATATTGTTTAGGAATTGATCTCTTTGTGTTTAAGAATGATCAAGTGTTATCAAATTAAACTTTTGAATATTAATTCATTTTATAACAAATAAAAGACAAAAGATTCACCTGTGTTTATTAAAAACAATAATAATTTACCTCGAACACGGTGCATCGTAATTTTCAGATATTTGTATTTCTTCAATTTCAAGTTTTATATATTATTTTCCATTATTTGTATATTGCAAATCTGTACAGAAAATTAAACTATTAAACTTATTTTTGACCTGTGAGACAGTTATAAGATACGAAGCACCTGTTCGTGCTGTGTATGGTAAGAGTTTGCAAACAGGAAAATAATACCTCGAACAAGAGGGGGAAAGCTCGCATTGTTGTGGAAAGAGAATGGAAATGGTGAAACCGACACTCAGAAACCAGACGTATAAATCATAGCAGGTTTGAGTCTTAAACAAGGAACAAAAGATGTGATATTTTACAAGAATCCGCAGATAGTTTATAAGTAAAACGTGTCAGCTTTACAAACAAGTTTAAACAAATAGAATCCGAGATATACTCACAAAGTATGAACTAAAAGGCGCAATCATTCCGGCCATACGAGCAGCGCTGGACGACACACCGATTCCGGCATTTCTATACGAAACGACAGAGGAACAAAAAAAATGGTTATGCATTTTCAATATTTGACATCTGTGTGTGTATAAATTCTAATGACGAATTGTAAGTTTCATTGTATTTCATCCATTTTATGTACAAACTAATTTAATTGATGTACATGTATTCAGAAAACATTCAGAAACCATTCATTTTGATCTTATTTCGTTTGAAGTAAACCTTCTGTAATCTTAAATGTACCCTATTTGTTAGTGTGAGTAATATATAAAAAGGTATTAACCTTAGATATGTCGGGAACACCTCCGGTGTGTAAATGAAGATCAGATTGAAGGATGCAGACACACTCCCTCGAGCAATTAACATCAAAATCGTTACAACTACATCTGACGTATCAGCTAAAATTTTAAATGCTGATTATCAATTTAAGCATTAAAACAATAAATTAGTCATTCTATAGACCGACAATAATTGCAATGATCAAAATTTTATTTTAATTTACATTTATTGTAAAATCCATTTAACCTGGCGGTTGAAATCTCGTGAATCCTTTCTTGATCTAGCCGAGTTTAGAATTTAGGGAAAACATGAAAATTACACTAGAATCATAACTTATTTATTTCTAAATGTGTGAAAAATTAAGTATAAACAGAATATGTAGTTGGAATAATTTCATTTATATAGTTTTTACTTAATTTTTGCAAAAATTAAGCTCAACAAAAAAAAAAGCTCGAGACAATAATTTTTCTCGACTAGACTTCATCAATAAAGCTCGAATGTAAAATAAATGGAGAGAGAGAGAGAGAGAGAGAGAGAGAGAGAGAGAGAGAGAGAGAGAGAGAGAGAGAGAGAGAGAGAGAGAGAGAGAGAGAGAGAGAGAGAGAGAGAGAGAGAGAGAGAGAGAGAGAGAGAGAGAGAGAGAGAGAGAGACGGAAACAGACAGACAGAGACAGACGTAGGGCTACTAAACAAATGCTCAAAACATAAAAGAACTCACTCCGAACGGTTTGTAGAATCCCTGCGACAACCAGACAGACACCGTTCATCGTCATGTAAACCATCATCATAGTTCTGCGGCCCAGACTCAGAATATGATAATATATTGAGATATTTATATATTTGAGAACGGATACAAGAATATTAGTAAATATGATAATTTCAAAATATATACTTGAGAGAAAAGATAAATAGAATTATTATCATGTCAGAACGAAAAATAAATGTAGGACATTAACACAAATGGTTACATAACATTTTGAAGTAAATTTGAGGAAATATCAATGGATAATTGATACTCCAAGTCCATTTAAATACGACCAATTACGTATAAAAAATGGTCTCAACATGAGCAATTGCGAATCCCAAACGGGATAGGACCAGGTGTCTGGAAGGAGTGAACGTCGTCTGTAAGCATGTCACACCGATAGCAATGGTTCCATGGAAATCTCTCGAGTTCAATGAAAAGGTCACGCTCGCCAAAAAGGTCACTTACAACAACAACGGTCTCAACACGAAGAAAAATTGAGAATCCCAAACGGGATGGGACCAGGTGTCCGGAAGGAGCAGTTTTTTGTCTACTTCAATATTATCTACATAACGGAAGATAACTGGGCTGGAAGTCACCAAATTTATTCAGTACTCAAGCTAAAGTATCGTCTCATGATTTGTGTATTGATACACAACTGGTATACAATTATAAATAATGAGGAAAATCTATTGCTCACTGCAACAAATAATTCAGAAATATAAAACAAATTAACAGAGTAATCAACATCTTATCAATTTTTACAGAAAAATGGTAAGTGTGAAACAAACATATTTTATGTGAATGAAGAAATAATAATTAGTCAATTTATTTTAATCTTGTCAGTCAAATCGAGAAGCTTTATCAATACATGTATGAAAGTTGAGCTTGAATATTAAGTAAATTTGTTGACTTTGACGCTCTTATATTACTAGAATCCAATTTGAATTTTTTCATATGTAACGAACACAATGTCGTTATTGAAAATATCCCGGTGTTCTTACAATACATTTCTGGCTAGATAGTTTTTCTTTAGTTCGATTACTATATGTTTGCGGGACTATAGAATCCTTTATAGCAGAGGACACTGAGTCCTTCCGGACATCTGGTCCAATCCAATTTGGGCTTCGCAATTATTCTTTGTGTTGAAACAGTTGTCAATTGGACTTCATCAGTTGAGCTCCAATTTCAAATATATTTCCTAAAGAGAAAGTTGTATCAGACAAGGCCAAATAATAAATCTATACGTATAGCGAAATCCGTCTAAGAGTAACCACTGTAAAAAGATGGCTATCTTAGTTTTAGAAGAATTTAGTGCTTTTTAAATGATGCTATCAGTGTGAAATATCACTTCAATATAAGATTATCAGCTGGTACCGAAATACCAAATCATCGGTATATAACTACATTTGTAATTTGTCGTATTCTAATGGACTTGGAATTTCGAATATCCATTTGTACTTCTTAATTATACTTTCTTCAACAGTATTATATGGAATATTTGTAAATAAAATATCATTCTGACAGAAACTCTATACCGGTATATCTTCTTCTTTACTATGTACTTAAAAGATATGTCGTAGAAAAAATTCTTATCTAATTTTTGTCAAATATCCTCCATCAAGTTTATTTTAGAATGGCTATGCTTAGCTTAATTGATAGTAATTCTTACTATTTCATCATTATTCCTAAGACAACGTTTGAGACAAGCTCCGCGAGACAACCATAAAGAAAATTGAGGTATATATCTCCGGCTAGTGATGGCGTCATTAGAAGGATTCCATAGTACGTGAGGTTAATTACAATCCTGAAAGTAAAATCTGAACATAAGTTTACGACTCTTTTGATCGAAGTATGATTATCGGTTTTTAATTAGGATGTATCACTGACAGGGACAATTTATATGATCATCTTCAGATTCATTCGGAATCCATGTACTGACGCTTTACGCTTAAGAACTTAGTTTGGATTTATCCGAAAGTTAAAAAGCTGAAAACTCAAATGTAAATCTGAGAAATGCAAAATAATATTTCTTACTATTATGACAACATAACAAAAGTTGATAAAATAAGATATAAGATAGTTGAGGGGAATGGTATGTAACTGTTAGAACTTACAAATGGAAATAGGTCAAATGCTTTATTATCAATTGGTACTTCATCATTTTTATTTTGTACAATGTATGAAGGTTTAATACTCACCAAGTATACACGACAACAATGGCGTAGGTTCGCAAGTATTTATCTCGAAGAATTTCTGACCATGCTTTAAGAACACCTATATTAACTTTTGACGGTTCTTCAGTCTTATGGTCTACACGACTGTTTTCTTGTAAAAGTTCTATCGCTTCTACTTCCTTTTGAGCATGAACCGGAACCGGAACCGGAACTTGTATTTCCAGGTCTTTGACATCGATTACAGACTGCAGAACGTTTGTAGATACTTTATTCTGTTTTGCAGCTTTTAGAACCAAGTCTTTGATTTGTTTATCTTTACCTTTTACGACCAACCAGCGTAGAGACTCGTCTAGAAAACTGGGAAGAAATAAAAATAAGACACATGGGAAAGCTACTCATCCTTGAAAAGGTAGGATTTCTTAAAGGAGCATTTAGCTGAGTTCTTAAAAGATAATCTTTTTTACTACTTAGATTGATAAACAAAACAAAAAAATCGAGATATACACAGGCAACAAAAATATTACATTCATATGTATTATGTGAAACTTGATTGAGGAACCCAATTTGGTAATTATTCACTTACAATTTATTAATTCAACTATACTATTTGTATATTGATACCCGACCTAATTTTCAAAAAAAATATAGGAACATAAGATTTTTTACACCTGTGTATAGCTCTTATTTGTTATTGTACATCATGCATATCATTGCATTATATAAGTTACTGTTTTGGTTATTCAGGTAGTCCCGAAGAAGGTACAGATCGTCCCGAAAATTAAATTTGACTTATTTTTTGTGCGTGCCATTCGCTTGATACATAGATAGATAGATAGACTGACAGATAAATAGACAGACAGACAGACAGACAGATAGATAGATAGATAAATAAATAGATAGATAGATAGATAGATAGATAGATAGATAGATAGATAGATAGATAGATAGATAGATAGATAGATAGATAGATAGATAGAAAAAAGACCGAAACTGAAAGATCAATAATCTTACTAACAAATACTCTATCAAACTGAAAGATGACAATACTGCTATTGCTAGCTGGATCGCTCTCCACCCGAAATTCCTTAGGAAATATGCAATAGGAATTATGGTGCTTACAGATGTCGTCCATGATACAGCAATTAGAAGGCACATCAAGTTTCTCAGTTGAGTAGGAAATAATTCCATCCATAGTATACACACAGTCAAACGCATTCCCTGTAAAACGTATGTGACACATCAGCAACATCCATTTTTTCTGAATACATACGTTTTTTCTAAATCCTTTAACATATGAACGTCAGAGGCAGACACGTTTAAACTAATATAAAAACGCAGACAGCAGGATAAACAATATAGCTTTTAAAACCAATGTTTTTTAACAGGGCAATTAAAGTGTAACAAATGAAATATCAAATTCCTATTGTAACATCAAGAGACATTATGATTATCCAAATACTGCAAAATAAAAAAAAAACAAAAAACAAACAAACAAACAAACATGGCACTTACAAAACTTCATGGAAGTGTGATTAATTCGCAAGCGGAGTGACCTAGGTTCGATATAATACTCGGCATAAGGAGGGAAAATTACAGGGTTTTCGGATGAGACTAAAGACTGCGGTCCCGTGTATCATCAGGCATACGACATTGAGGGAACCATACAACAATTGCTTTTCACTTACATCTAGTGACTTCGCGAAATATGTGATATATCATTAGCGGACATTTAAACAGTAATAAATCAAAGACTTATCTCACTGCATATATAATCAAGGTTGTCGCTGGCAGTACAGTGCAAATGGCAGGGAGGAGACAGTTAATATGTCTGTGAGGCATTTTGTCTGTTTTCAACATATAGATTATTCACCATTATTTCAAAATTTATTATGCCCTCGAATGAACAGGCAGATTATATGACAGGTTTATCAATTTTAATTTTCGGTGACCATTTTTTGATTGAAAGGCGTTACATATCACGTCCATAGCGCTCATCAAAACTTTTTGCAGTTCAATTGTAACTGTCGAAGTCTCCACATTGAATTTTTGACTGTGATTTTAAACAACATTATAGCAAAATATATAAAGACTGTATAAATTCTGCATCATATGAATACAAAAAGATGTCAACCAGGAAAGGGGCACAACTGGTTCCCATTGGAATGTTTTGATTATTATTGAGTTGAAAATAACAATTCGAAGAACTAAAATACCTGTAACTTATTTAAATACATGAAACTCGCCATTGTCTTTGATGGAATGTATATATAAGCACCTTAGACAGTATACCTATTGTTCATCCATTCTACTCAATTTTGGATGAAAATTCTAAAACAATACAACAATGGAGATTATTGCAATTAATAGCTAAATACTATGATCGAATAAGGAATGGACAAAACTAATAAATTCGGCAATATTGAAAACTTCAGTTGAACAATTGTATATACAGAGATTCCGCAACGAGTGTTAGTTGATTATCATGTTTATCTTACTCGGGTTAGTTTTTTTAAAATTTGAAAAACACGAGATTTATCATAACTGAAAAGCGCTGATAGGTAGTATGGATCATTAGCCTACATCACGTCTAGACACTATCGGGTTTAGACTCTCAAGATCGCATCAAACTTGTACGTCACTTCAATCTATTCATTCATCTGAAGGTTGGCGATGACGTCATTTAGTGTTTGTGACGTCACTTAAAAAACCCTATTGGTTATTTGTAAATGTTAACTAACTGCAGTTTTGTTTATACCATCGCTTGAGAGTTGTATAATAAAACAAGTTATGGTAGAAATAAGATTGATCTATGCATTGCTGCTACACATTCCTCAGCTGATATCAACCACAACATATTTTCCTAACATGGTCTAAATTAACCTGAATACAAGTACCTGTTGGAAAACTCCAACGAAGAAGCGCAAAACCAAAAATCCAGTCAAACTTTTTACAAATGACATCGCAAGGGAAACAGCAAACAAACCAACGTTGGATATGATATGAACTGTTTTCCTGCCATATATGTCCGCTAGGGTTGTTGCCATGGCACCGACACACATCCCGGCAAGAACGAGAGTTTGTGATGTGGTTGCGATTATACTTCTGTCACAGACAAGATCCCACTGAAACAAATTTTTGAAAAGCATATATCGCATTTTCGCAACTCACTTCCTCTAAACCTTTATCATACAGTTGTCATCTTTTCTGAATGATGTTTTTTTATTTTCTTCAAATATTTCGTATTAGCGTTAGAAGAAAGAAAGTACTGCACAAGTTTATGATTTGTCTGATAAAGAACATTATATACGTTGATTGATATTATTAAAAAATGTAACCTTCCACTGACCATCCAAACAATTTTCGAATCTGAAAAAATGCGAACAAAAAATATAAAAATATATACCTCAGTCACAAAGCTTAAGTCACGTGGTTTACTGAACACGTACCCATGGTCACATGGTACATAATCATACATGACAACACCACTGTCGTTCGATGCCACCCGAGTGGAGCATTGGAGGTAGACATCACTTATATTTGAAATGTCGGACGACTTGGCAACAATGTCCTTATATGTCTTATTAAATATTGTTTTGTCCGAACATACGTGAGAAGGTTCCAAACCTACAATACAAGAATAGTCTTCATGTATGATAATAAAAGAAGATTGTCATATAAATAAAATAAACAAAATATTTATACACCGGATATTAATGTTTATGAAGATATATAGAGCCATCATCTGAAAAAAAGTTCTCACTTATTATAAATTTTGATGGGGTATCTAAACTTTTCATTAAAACGTTACTCAATATGCACATAACGTTAAAAAATGTTATTGCAGCTTAAGTCCTCTATACATTTTCCACCCACCGGCATTCTTCCATATAAGTATATCTACGTGATATTTGACCTTTTATCGATTGTAAACATTTGACGACATAAACTTGCCGGTTTCGATAGAAAAATCGTTAATTTTTAGAGATATGGAAATTTGTATTGTGTTACATATAACGGTAGTTGCAGAAAAGCGTAAATTTGCAAGAAATGCCTTTTAAATTGTTTAATGATCTCCGACGTCGTCATATTCTTTATTTCCGGAAGCAAGACACCATGATTTTGTGTCGATGTTTTATTTTGATCTGTCAGCTAGGTGTCGTTGTTTCAGAGGTAACGAAGGGAAATGAAATATTGCGATATCATAGAACCAAACATATCATAGGAAGGGAGTATATGACTTTTTAAACAAATCGGAAAGTACTACACGGACAGTTTTATCAATACTGTAAATGTTTGAATTGCTTTTTTATTATTTATTTATGTTTTTATATCTGAAATTGGTGTAGGGACTTTTTTAAAGAAGTGCGGATAAACCTAACGCTACATAGGGTGTGCTACCAAATTTAAACAATACTTTTGTTTAACATATGCACATTTCATATGCAGAGGGAAATACTTACTGATTAGCTGTTATCACTAGGAATACCGCTAGGGTCATTTCGAATTAAGTGAGGAAGTTTGCCAGTTTTCTTGCGGAAGGTTGGTGGTCTTTACCCGGCTAACCGGGATTTCTCCTCCACCAATAAAAACTGGACGCCATCATATGACTGAAAGATTGTTAAGTATGGCGTAAAACAAAAAATCAAATCCAAATCAAAAGTTATCACTAGGGTATGTTGATTTACCTGTCTGTTGTACTTGTTCCATTATCTGGCCCGCCGATTGTCATGAAGATACATTCCTAACTTGTTTGATTTGAACTGGACATGTGAACTCGCGACCGGAATGACAGGTGTTTACTCCTCCATAGCACCTGATCCCATCTTTTTAACTTCCGAGTTCCGTGTTTGTCCGTTGTTTACCGGAATTTTATATTGTGTCCTGAACTTTCTGGCAATTAATATTTCACAAAATTTAATTTTAACGCATTAAGCTGATGATGAATTAAGTTTTATAATATTATATTGAAATGAAGCCTCTCACATCTACGTACCTCTCCCATGTATAAAATCTGTGAATGCGTAGAGGGCCGAGTGGTAAGGGCGTCCATCATGGGAGCCAAGCGGTTGGTGCCGTAGGCCGAGAGTTCGAACCCCAGTCCTGGCTTGGTGAGTCTGTAGTTACCTTGTATAAATATATAATATGCGCACGCGTGCTTTTATTTAACTTACCTATGAAGACAACCGATACGATATTGTATGATACAGGTATCACACTCAACAATGTAACAAAGACTATACGTAGTTGATATCGCCCATATTGGCCTAAAGTTTTCCAGATTTCATCCACGTTTGAATACAACAAAACCATGTCGTTCGGAAAAATGTAAGCAATTGAAAAGCAAACTGTAAAATAGATCTAAAAGTAAATACAATGAGGAAAATTCGAAATGATGCATATACATGGTGTTTCAAGTGGACAATTTAACACACCTGTAATCGTGTTTAGTCATACATATACATGTAATTACATAATATATATATATATATATATATATATATATATATATATATATATATATATATATATATATATATATATATATATATATATATATATATCACCTACATAGACTATTTCTTTCCAGACAGTGCACCTTAATGACGTATCAGTGGTAAACGGAAAATACCCTGTGGTAGCCGAAGTTGTTATTGAAAAAAAACAACCGTCTGGGAACTTGAAAAGTTCCCAGAAGGTTGTTTTTTTTCATCTAATGTGGCTTTTTCATCGCACTTGAAAGGTTTCCATGTAACATTTGCGACAGGTGTGGCAGGGAAACAGTGATTCTTTCCGGACACCTGGTCTCATCCTGTTTGCAATACGCAATTGTTCTTCATGCTGAGATATTTGTATATTCGATTTATCAAGCATACGCGCTTCATACTTAGACATTTTACTTAATATAGACATGGACGGGAAATTGGCAACTGTACGACAAACGCGAAGATTTCGGCTTTCCAATTGTAAATTTTCCACATTTAAGTAGTAATATCCCTCAGTCACCCGCATATGGAGTTTATATTTCACAAATGATCCGATATGCCAACATATGAACATTTCATATACAAAGTTAATATCAACGTTCCACAAATTTTACGGTCGGTATAATAGTCTTGTTTGCGATTACTCTATTTCACTAAGTGAAATGTAGAGTTGCCTTTTCGTTGGCGGTTGAGACGTCTGTACCAATTGTGACGAGGATTCACTCCTCACGTGTTTCATTGGACTTGACTGTGGACTCACGGCGGGTGTGACCGGTCGACAGGGGATGCTTACTCCTCCATGACACCTGATCCCACCTCTTAGTTTTCAGAGGTCCGTGTTTGTCCATTTTTACCGGATTTGTATCTATGTCCTGGACATTCTATTGATTTATACTTTGGTGTTTGAGATTTCTTATATTCTTATGGACTTAGAGTTTTGATTATCCATTGCTACTTGTTCGTTTTTAGTTTTCAGTTTTTGGGTTGTCATTTATCAGTTTATTTTTTGCCAATTTATCAATTTATCAATATTTGTCAATTTCATGGTATTTTGGAACATATTGTCTGGTTGTTCCAATTATGGAATTCAATGGATGATCAATACTCAACTAACGTATTGTTCAGATATTTAGTTTAGGATGACAGTAGTCATTCCTGGAACATAATATGAGATTATGATATGTGACAATATCAATTTCCGTATCACGAACTTCCGTCCATGAATAGAAATGCTAGTATCCCATCTTCTCTTGTCTATAGCAATTCATTACACAACATTTACGTTATGCCAGTACATGCTCTTCTTATGAATATTTTGTTCTGAAAGCCAAACGCCTCACACGGGAATACATTATTGAATCTTTGAAATCGTCAATAAGGAAGTTTTATCGTCGATACGGGAATCAGACTATCAAGAACGTTACATAATGTATTCTGGAGCACGGCCATATATTTACTCCCTGTCACCAGTCAGATGTAAAAAAATGACATTTTCATCTTTGACCTTTTCAACGGCATGATTATGAATACAATAAGTATATTCATTTCTTCTTTAACTTTCGGGTGAATAATAAAAAAACAGCAGTTCAAGGATTTTATTATTTATTTTTCGATGACTTCCACGCTTTGACATCTTCAGCTGTTTGTGGGAGTTCCCTATACTTAGTTTCTGGTAGACATATGAAAAGCAAAGCGACAAGTACACAAAGTCCACCAAAAATAACTCCAGGAGACCACGGAGCTAGGTGCAACTGTAAAATAATATATGAGATATATTATTTAGGAATTGATCTGAAATTAATCTCTTTGATTTTACAGTAAGTGCTTTCAATCTACACTTTTGGTCTATTATAAGAATTTCAGATACCAAAGTATAAATCTTCAGTACGTCCAGGATTTTAGGTACAAATCTGGTAAAAAAAAGGACAAACACGGACCTCTGAAAATCAAGCGGTGGGATCAGGTGCCATGGAGGGGACAGCATCCCCTGTTGACCTAATTCATTTCGTAAAAGATAAAAAAGTAACGAAACACCAGTTTGTATCAAACATTAATAACTGAAGTAGTTATTTCGTTAATGATATTTCTTCGAATTTATTTTTACTTTGCTTTCAAAAATTCTATTTTTTGTTTGTTTATCATTTTCCTTTATTTGTTTATCTTAAAATGTATGAAGAAAATGATACTAAGTTTGTTTGTTTAAAAGGTATTTGCGCCTCGCTCTACAATGTTATCTATTTACATGGTATCAGACAGTTTTAAATGGTGAAGGGAACACGCTGTCATGGGAATAGACCACCGACCTTCGGTATGTATTCAACAAAACAATTGTTTATTTGTCCTAGTCAACAACTAGATATTAAAGGTGAAGTGTCAGGAAATTTTTCAAACATTAAACAAAAGTAGCTTATTAGATACAAATACATGTATTGAGCAGAGTATTCAAAGAAAATAAATACAAATAGTGTATAAAGTGAGGTTTGAGGCATTTTAGAATTGAGAAAAGTCGCTAAAAATCAGTATGACTTTTTTGATGACGTCACTGACTACATGACACAGACACTCGCCGTGTAGATCTAAACAAAACAAGGTTTTCTGTACTGTTACAATTTGTTTAACGCCATATATAGACGGCATCCCATTATTTTTTTCAAAAGATACTCAAAGATGAAAGTACATGTATAAATAGATATCATTTGACGTGATAGGTTTAATCCACAAAATATACTACAATGCCTATCACAATTATGTGCCAAACATTTTAGGATTCACCTAAATACAGTAGGCCTACTGTAGTGTAGTCCTAAAGATTTAATAGACCCTCGGATCTACTTCTGTTTTAAATTCTATACCAGGATGATTCCAGTGGTTTTTTAAAATATTGCTATATTTCCCCTATTTTGACAGTTACGTCTTTTCGCATTTTTAAATATTTTTAGGTGGGGTACTACTTAATCTTATTCGGCGACAAAGTTATATTCATTTTTCACCTGATACCCCATCAAACACGTCTCTGCATGTGTCATGTATGTACATTAATCCTAAAAATTCAAATCTGATTAAAATTCATCTTTTTATTACAAATATGTTGGAATGTAACTGAAATCCGTTATATTAAAACAGGATTTTATGAATTTTAAAATGTTTTGTGCGCGTAACCTTATATAGGTTAATAAATTCAAGCACATGCCATTGAATCACGTTTCAGAATCAATTTACAAGAATAATATAAAACATCTCAGATACCAATGTATAATCCTTTAGGATGTCCAGGATATAATTACAAATCTGGTAAAAATGGACAAAACACGGACACCTGGAAACCAAGAGGGGAGATCAGGACACGAAATAACAAAACCTAATTGCCATAAATTTTAGTTTTCAATCTTTCGGAGTCGGAGTCCATTTCGTGTGGGAATTGGTAAAATCTCATATAGGCCTATCACTATGAATTCTTTCTATGTAGTCAGTGACATCATCACAAGGGGAGGTAATCATGTAACTACAATTTTTAATGCACATTTTCTACCTCAAAAATATCACATTGGTGAGATGTTGAAGTGGTTATACTTTGCATGGAAGAAAAAGTATATATTAATTTTTGTGACACTTCACCTTTATCCACTTTTTAATGCTCAGTAGTAAGAGCTGTCGTCTTAGCTTGGATATGATATGAGAAGCCGTTCAATTAAATGGAAAATGTATATTTTAATAAGAAAATTATGGTACTATACAAGGCGAAATAATTAACCTAAATGTATTTTCAAATCAATCTACCCACTCCAAAAAGATGACAATCTTAGCTTTTGAGAAAATTAGAATTTAAATTAAAAAAAAGATAAAAAGTCTCATATCACTGTATATATAGAGAACAAAGGTTATGAAAAATGAAACTCAGAACCCGGAATTATTCACACAGCGAGCGTAAGTCCAAAACATATAATCTAATATGTGATACTTTACTATCAGCTGCGGACATTTTATAAGTTCGCTTTAGATAAAAGTATTAACAAACAGAATCTGAGATATACTCACAAGATATGAACTGAAAGGCGCAACCATTCCAGCCATACGGGCAGCGCTGGAAGAGACACCAATTCCAGCATTTCTGTATGAAGTAAGAGAGGAAGAAAGGTTATGTTCAATACTTGACGTCATCTTTCAAATAACGAATTGTAAGTTAAATTGTATTTCATCCATTTGATTTACATATATGTCTTATACAAATGTACTTCAATACATTTAATTTAACTACAGAATTCAAAAAACATTCAGAAGCTATTCATTTAGATCTGACTTCGTTTGACGAAACCTCCTCTAAGATAAAAATCAGATACCATTGTATCCAGCTTCAGGATGTCCAGGATACAGTTTGTTGAATATTGGACAAACACGGACCTCTACTAATCTAGAGGCGGGATCAGGTGTCATGGAGGAGTAAGCATCCCCTGTTGACCGGTCACATCCGCCGTGACTCAACAGTCAAATTCAATGTAAAATATAATTATGTATTTGTAATTGTGAGTAATATAGATAAAGGTATTCACCTTAGATATGTCGGGAACACCTCCGGTGTGTATATGTACGCAAGGTTGAAGGACGCAGCCACTCCCCCTCGAGCAACCAACATCAAAATCGTTACAATAACCTCTGACGTATTAGCTAAAAAAAGAGCTTATTATCAAATATTTTCAATCGAAATGTTAATAACATTACATACACTAACAAGGAAAAATAAGTTTTATTTTACTTACATGTTGTCACTGCTAATATTGATAGCAGATATACAATATTTTCTTTTGGTGCCAAATTTTTATCATATGAACAATAAAAACGAAAGATGTTGCACTATTGCAATGTTATGATGTTCATACATTGAAATATTAACGAAATTTTTATTTATCATACATGGTCTGTACCGAAGAATTGAATTAGCCATTATGTCCCTTTCCCGAGGACCCTGTTGTCCTTTAAATGTTTCAGGGGTAGGGTAATAATGTGCTAAGTGCGGCACGTGTTAAAGTCTGGCTTTAAAACTAACTAAATAATTATTTTAAAAAAATGATTACATTTTTTTTTGTATTGCATTTTCATTTGTCCAGAGACAATCGTGTATTCTATCGTTAAAAATGAAATCGCACTATAAAGCGGATAATTTATCATCTTGCACTGTTATGACGTCATGAATCTGTTTTTTTTTATTTGAATTTCGTTTAGTGCCAACTTCTATGACTGCACTGAAAAGTGAGACAAACCAGGTGTAGGACTTGTCATATCTCTTAAAATGGAGAATGGTTTGTTAAATAAAAATGTAATAAAAACTATTATTGCACTACTTTTGGTTCAGTAGGAGAGTTTATGGAGTACAAAAAAATATATCAACCTCGTTTGGCCTTGGTCGATATTATTTTTTATAATCCATAAATTCTTATATCAAACCAAAATAGGCTATTGTATGTTATTTTCAATAATGTGTATATTGCCTGTATGCTAGTCTTATAACTTTTGACGCCATGAGCAAGTCTGTTGACAAGAAAACGGCATCTGGTGTAAACTTCCGCAAGAAATGTGACCGTTTAAAAATAATGTTCGTTGCCAGGCATTGACACCCTATGTCAAGTACTTACTTCAGAGAATTTAACCAATCAAAATCCCGTGATGTACGCGCATTAAGATCAAGTAGTCACTCACTTTTGACGGTTTGGAGAATTCCTGCGACAATCAGACAGACACCGTTTAATGTCATGTAAAACATCATCATAGTCCTGCGCCCGAGACTGGAATATGATAATATATTCATATATATATATATATATATATATATATATATATATATATATATATATATATATTATATATATATATATATATATATATATATATATAATATATATATATATATATATATATATATATATATATATATATATGAGACGGGATACGAAGTATGAGTTAAAATGAATTAATTAAATCTAAAACGATATACTTGAGAGAAATAGAGGCATAAAGATCTGAACTGACATATAACCATTATCATGCCAGAACGAAAAGCAATAACACGGCCCCGGGTTATGAAACACATGGTTACATGTAATTGAGAAGAAATAGTGCAGTTGATTATATATTTATTTATACTAATTCTTAATTTCGGTTCTGTCGTGTTTGTCAATGTCCCCGGTCTTATTTCATCCAGAGCCGGAACAACGATGGTAGATACATAGTTCTAATTTAAGAAAACCGAGAACAATTTATATTCCGATCTCTAGTTTGAATCACATTAAGATTCGATTTAAGATAGAAACAGACCTTGCATACATTTGCTAGCGATTTTCTCCCGAAACATAAGTCGAAAAAGATTTTACCAGTATTATTACCAAAAGTTATACCAAAGTTATTGTATTACATATAAGAGGCCAAAATAATGCTCAATACAATGGTTACTGTCGAAAATAATTCATCATCTGAACTTGAGGTTAAAAATATGTAAAGTTACGAATCAAAATATTCCTCTAAGGTGTTTAACTCGCAATGTTGTCGATCTTACAATAGCGTCAAGAAAAGTCTAAGGAAATTTAACTTCCGATTGCTCATTGTTTCCCTATTCTTATTTATTTCACATTTGGTTTGCTTTAGTGATTCTAGAGAGAAAAAACCCTTACTATTTCAACATTACCCCTAAGATAACATTTGAGACAAGCTCCGCGAGACAACCATACAGGAAGTTGATGTATATATCTCCGGCTAGTGATGGCGTCATGAGAACTATTCCGTAGTATGTTACGTTATTTACAATCCTGAAAGTAAAAGCATAACATAATATTTGGTTAACTTTCATTTAAATATTTTTTATATCGTCTTTTGAATAATAAATAAGATACATCATGGTTTAAACAGGATTGTTGACAAGACCAAAACTTACGATGGGTTTTTAATTCATCAAGTTAACAATAAAAAGTCTCAGATACCAGAGTATAAAATGGACAAATACCGACCTCTTGAAATCAAGAGGTGGGATCAGGTGTCATGGAGGAGTAGCTTCCCCTGTCGACCGGTAACACCCGCCGTGAGTCCACAGTCAAATTAAAATAAAATACATGAGGAACGAATTTCTCGTAATGTTTGTTACAGATGGCTCAACAACCGCCATCAAACAGGTAAAGCAACATTTCACTAAGTGAAACAGAGTAGTCGAAAACAAGAATGATACTTCTGTATATACTTACATTCTTTTGTGAGAGATTGCAAGAACTGAAAGACAACAAGATGTCATTCGTTTATTGAAACTTGATAAGGAAATTATCAAACGTTTTAGATATCTATTTTGTAGATCGTATTAATGGTTTATACTCACCAACTATACACGACAAAAGGGCGTAAGGAAATTATCAAACGTTTTAGATATCTATTTTGTAGATCGTATTAATGGTTTATACTCACCAACTATACACGACAACAAGGGCGTATGTTCTCAAGTCTTTATGTCGAAGAATTTCTGACCATGCTTTAAGAACACCTATATTAACTTTTGACGGTTCTTCAGTCTTATGGTCTACACGACTGTTTTCCTGTAAAAGTTCTATCGCTTCTACTTCTTTTTGAGAATGAACCGGAACCGGAACTTGTATTTCCAGGTCTTTGACATCGATTACAGACTGCAGGACGTTTGTAGATACTTTATTCTGTTTTGCAGCTTTTAGAACCAAGTCTTTGATTTGTTTATCTTTACCTTTTACTACCAACCAACGTAGAGACTCGTCTACAAAACTGAATTAAAATACAAATTCACATTATCACATGCGGAATCTTTTCATATTTTTAAAGTTGGACGTTTCGTGAAGTATTCTTAATTTAACCGATATATTGATGAGTAAGACGTAAAATGAATTCATTTATGTGTGAAGGTTGCTAGGCAGAAAGAATGAATGAATGAACGATAGATAGATAGATAGATAGATAGATAGATAGATAGATAGATAGATAGATAGATAGATAGATAGATAGATTGATAGATAGATAGATAGATAGATATATAGATAGATAGATAGATAAATGGATAGATAGATAGATAGATAGATAAATAGATAGATAGATAGATAGATAGATAGATAGATAGATAGATAGATGGATAGATCGATCGATCGATAGATAGATAGATAGACGAACGGTTGGATAGATAAATAGATTATAGTGATATAGTGATATCCAAGTTATACGTAATGAAATAGATGAGAAAAACAAAGAGGATGTAAGTTATACATAGAGAAAAAAACCAATAGACCGAACCAGAAATAAAGAGTTATAAACAATAATCAAACTAACCAATACTCTATCAAACTTAAAGATGACAATACTGATATTCCTAACTGAATCCATCTCCATCCAAAATTTCTCAGAAAATAGGCGTAAGGAACCAAGGAACAAACAGAGGCAGTCCACGAAGCAGCAATTATAAGGGACATCACGTTTCTTATGCGGGTAGGAAATAATTCCAACCAAATTATGCACACTGTCAAAAGCATAGCCTGTAATAAATTTTTGACACGTTAACAACATTCAAATTAATTCTAAATAAACAAGTTGTTTTATATGATTGTACATTTCTACAACCGATGCAGACGTCAGGGTCCTGCACCATAAAACATAAAAATTACAGAAGCAAATTTAATTCAGCTTTGCCTATTCCTGAAATCTGATTGGCTAAGTACACCCGAGTTGAGAATATTCTCAGATGTGAGTCGATTCACATTAACGTTGCTGTCTCTAGAATAGGATCTCAGAAAATCAATTTCCGTTCCGCAGGTTACAAATACACTACAATCAACGGACAAAACAGAGGTCTCCATTATCGAGTATTTTGGGAATCACGCTGTGAAGTCTCTAAAGGTGGAACCTAAGCTGATTTTGTGAGGAAAGTTGCCAGTTTTCTTGGGAAGGCAAGTAGTATCTTCCGGGGTAAATTGTACATGTGTACGTCTATGGATTTTTTTTTATGTGAGGTCGCCTTGAATATTATGCAACGCCGTCTTACTGAAAAGGTGTAATTAACGGAAACTTAATATCTTCATATAAGCTTGCTGTAAAATACATTATATATTAAAACAAAATCTGCACCCTTACAGACGTTTTTACTTGATGACAAAATCTATATAACTAAATGCCTGATATTCAATATCGGACTATATATATATATATATATATATATATATATATATATATATATATATATATATATATAAAGCGTTTTACCCGGGATAACTGTTGTTCGTTCCATGCTTTTAAACAGGGGATGCAATGTTTAAAATAATACAACGGACAAATGATATCTTTAAAATTAAAGCAAAATTTTATCATGGAAAAAGTTCATTGCAATTTTCAGATGGACAAATACTATCTTTAAGATTAATAAATATCTTGTAACTCCTACGATGGCTGAAATTATGCATAGTTTCCTAAAATGGTATAAATTCAAATACAAGTACCTGTTGGAAAACTCCCACGAAGAAGCGCAAAATCAAAAACCCAGTCAAACTTTTTACAAATGACATCGCAAGGGAAACACCAAACAAACCAATGTTGGCTATGATATGAACTGGTTTCCTGCCATATACATCCGCTAGGGTTGTTGCCATGGCACCGACACACATCCCACCAAGAACGAGAGTTTGGGACGTTGTAGCGATTATACTTCTGTCACAGACAAGTTCCCACTGAAATTTACGAGAACAATTGATTGCATTTTTTCACAACTGTTTTAATAACTCAGTTTGATCATCCATGCCGTCATTCTTTATTGTATTTTTCTTCAAATATTATACTGTAAGGGGATCGATATGATTCGTATAAAATGAAGAACATTTTGTACAAATATTAAATCTGAAAAGGGCAATTATAAAAATTGTAAAAATGTATACCTCAGACACAAAGCTTAAGTCACGTGATTTACTGAAGACATAACCTTGGTCACATGACACATAATCATAGTTCACAACACCACTTTCATTCGATGCGACCCGAGTGGAGCATTGGAGGTAGACACTACTCATATTTGATGACGATTTGGCAACTATTTCCTCATACGTCTTATTAAATGTTGTTTTGTCTGAACATACGTGAAAGGGTACCGAACCTACAATACAAGATTTTTTGTGTAAAATTAAGAGGGGCAATGTTATTATTATTGTGATACACCATTAGGTGTAATTATAATTAAAATCTTCTTTATTTGATATCTTCTTTATACCCTTTGTGTAAAATTAGAGGCAAGTTATTATTATCAGTTATACACCCATTAGGCTGTAATATAATTAAAATCAACTTTAATTTGAAATTCTTCTATACCCTCTATCAAAATGTGAAATAATATGAATCACACACACACACACACACACACACACACACACACACACACACACACACACACACACACACACACACAGATATATATATATATATATATATTGTTTATAACACACACACACACAGATATATATATATATATATATATATATATAATATATATATATATATATATATATATATACATATATTAAATTAGTTATAAATTAGTTGATTAACCTTAACCTGAAACCTAAACCCTAATCCTGATAAAGAATCATATAAGAATAACTTAAGTCTAAATAATTTACTCAACTTTGGCTTATCCTGAAATCTGATTGGCTAAGCAAGCCAATTTGACATTTTTCTCAGACTTTAGTGAATTTTCAAGTTTTATGGTGTCGGGCCTAGGTTTCGTGGTATAGTAAGTAACCGTGACTACCACGAGACCACGTGATAACAACCCTTAAATGTTGACGTTACAAGTATACAGCAAAAGCAATAGAATTTTTTTGTATCAAGAGTTTCAAATATTTGATGTTTTATACAAATTTATATGTATAACAGGCACATACATACACACAAATGCGCGCGTTCGTTAGATAATTGACAAATTATCGAATTTTACTAGAATTCAGAGAGAAAATAGAGTTGATATTTCATTTCATCATTTACTAATGTATTTTATTTTTACATAACTTACCTATGAAGACAACGGATACGATATTGTATGACATCGGCAATGCACTAAAGAATGTAACAAAGAGTATACGTAGTTGATATCGTCCATATTGCCCCAGGGTTTTCCAGATCTCATCAACGTTTGAATACAACGATACCATATTGTACATAAAATGTAATAGTCAAGTGTTGAAATGGACAGCTTTACACAGTATGTGCCACGAAGATTCAGAAATTCAGGTTTTAAGCTGACATTTTATAAAAAAATACGTCTCGGTCATGTCTTATCATACATATAATTGCTTAGTACTTCGTATACATATCTTCTCCCACTAAGGTAGTGATCAGTTATGAACACATCCCCTGACTGTCAAATTATTAAATTCGATACCCTCTGCACATGCAGATAACCAAACCTTTCATCTTTACTCCTTACCAATATATTTTCTATACCATCTTTAAACTTCATAAAACCCCACATAAGCAAAGATACATAGCAGGATCCAGCAAATGTTCTACTAGACCTTTATCTTTACTCCTTACCAAGATGTTGACAGCCGTTAAGGAGAAACTTCAACAATACTGTACAGTTGCTTATTCCAGAAGCGGTGTAAATCAGATGTGGATACTTAAAAATTTCTAAACAGCTTTAGAAAATTTGAAGGAACACATTTTTTCTCAAATTCACAGTATCAAAACATACGACCTCTCTACTCTTTACACAAGTATTCCACATAACAAATTCAAAGAAGGACTTTCTAGCATCATAGACACCTTTTTATACTATTGTCAAGTAAAATGCAAAATTGCCTGCCGAGGGTTTTACAGGATTTAGTGACCCCGAGGGTAGAATAAATGTATATCTAATGACAGCATATGAAAGTGTATTTTTCTCTCATACCTTTTCATAAATACAAGCTCATATCGTAATTGTTAATGTGAAAACGTCGCCATTTTGAAAAATATGTATCTATATTTTTTATTTCGTTACGAACCCTGGAAATTTTACCATTTTTGAAATCCTTGACCCAGTAAATGACAACGTCGTTGCAACAGAATTTGAATATCAGCCCGTAATTTTACCTTTTGAAGGATAGTTGCTTGAAAACAACAGGAAAGCGATACATTTAGGTCAAACGGTAAAATGCCCAAATATTACGCAACAGAAAATAATGCAAAACCTAGCCTTTAATTCTTTTGAACCACATGATAACATATGTTTTAACATTAATGTAATTCATATATATATATATATATATATATATATATAGAGAGAGAGAGAGAGAGAGAGAGAGAGAGAGAGAGGGGGGGGAGAGGCGATAAGCGGTTTACGCACAGCAAAGTCGTTAATTTTGTTTTAAGTGATAATGTACTTTGCAAAATGCTTATATAAAGTTATTTTCTTCCCTTTAATTACGCTTCTAAGTGATTCACTGTTTTCTAGCAATTTGAGTTTGAAGATTAAAACAATATTTTTACTCGTAACGACAATGAATTCAAACGGAGTTGCGTAATATTCAAGGCAACCTGATAAATAAGTTCAACATATGGGTTAAAGTCATCTCGTACCCATCGCAACTCGTACCTAAGTGAAATGCTTGACTCGTACCCATGTTTTAGCTGATTGGTGCCCATTGATTAACTCATTTGTGTCCATCGCCTGTTTGATTGTAGAATTATTTATGAAGGTATACATATGGCATGCCGAAATCACATTAATGAGTTTAACCTAGTTTTTCTTAGTTAAACCCGGTTTTTCTCCAGTTAAACCTAGTTTTTCTCAGTAACCCACATTAACTGGAGAAAAACTAGTACTAACTGATAAAAACTAGATTTAACTGCATAACAATCACATTAATGAGTATTAATATGATTTTGGCGCAGTTAATCCTAGTTTTTCTCAGTTAAATCTAGTTTCTCTCCAGTTAATGTGGTTTACATGGAAAACTAGGATTAACTGGAGAAAATTAGGTTGAACTCGTAACCCACTTTAAATGGAGAAAAAGTAGGTTTAACTGAGAAAAACTAGGTTTAACTGAGAAAAACTAGGTTTATCTCGAGAAAAACTAGGATTAACTCATTGTTGTAATTTCGGCGTGCTCCATCAGTTAAACTTAGATTTTCTCACTGGAGAAAAACTAGGTCTAACTGAGAAAAACTAGGTTTAATTGAGCAAATATCACAAAAATGAGTTAAACTTTTTCTCCAGAAAAACTAGTTTAACTGAGGAAAACTCGGTTCAACTGCGCCACAATAACATTAATGAGTATTTCGGGCAGTTAAACCTAGATTTTATCAGTTAAACTTAGTTTTTTTTTCTCCAGTTAAAATGGGTTACGGGGAAAATTAGGTTTAACTCGTAACCCACATTAACTTGAGAAAATCTAGGTTTAACTGAGAAAAAACTGCGTTTAACCGGAGAAAAACATTCTGAGAAAAACTAGGTTTAACTCATTAATGTGATTTTGGTGTGCCATATATACATGTATTTAGCAAAAAGATTAATACCATAATGCCGTTTAGTATTAAAATGAAACACAACTTTCTGTGGAAATGAATTGACTTCGCTGACAGAGGTATTGTCCAATTCACAAATTGTGACAGGCGGATTAACCTTTTGATTATCTTGCGGATAATTCTACTAAATGTTTGGTTATGACAATCTTTATGGGATACTGGATTTTCGTAGGTAGGATAACAAAAAAAAAAACGATTATACTTGTCCGTTTTAAATCTAATGTCGTAACTTATTCTTTATTACCTAAAATTTGAACGTGTCCAGGTCAAGAAAACGGTTCACGAGACTACATCTCGCCAGGTTATATGGATATAAGTTAAAGGGGTCCTTACAATTTTCGAGCTTTTGGCGATTTGATTTTGGTTTCGAAAAGAAAGAAATTTAGAACTCCCGAATGTGCATAGATGTTTATATAGATGGACGTCCTCATAGTCGTAAAACCACTACCATGCACCTGAGGTTTCGTGTACCCGAAATCACTTGAAGCTAATGTATATTTATAAAGGAGTAAGTGTGTTCAATTTATCCAATCACAGTAGTCGTGATCGGCAACGGAAGTTATCGCGATGTCCGTATATTTAACACAATTCTGAAATTGTTTGACAGCCTCGAATACCGTTTACTCGCATTGGCTTCATCAATAATGAAAAATATGCACGAGTGATTTCGGGTACATAAAACTACGGGTAGGAAAGAGCATGGCGATTCCGGACCGTGCATTTACGACGATGGGGCTCCCTATATTTTTTGTTTACAGTTCATGGCAAATTTAGGAATCATTATGTCGAATTTTTCAGTTGTTTATATGACAGGACATCGAACTAGAAAGGTTTCCATTGAACGGGTGTGGTATGCCAGCAGAAGACGCTGACTCCTTCCGGACACCTGGTCTTATCCCGTTTGGGATTCGTAATTGTTCTTCATGTTGAGACCATTTGCACATCTAATTCTTCGTGTTATAATGGACTTGAGTTTTGATTATTGATTGGTACTTCTTCAATTTTACTTTTTGCAGTTTTTGATAAAATACTTCCAACAATTTGACGTGTATTCATGTTTGACATGCTTTCCGTATCGATGTAACAGCAGTAAACGGTACACGTGCGATCGCTAATTAGGGGTGTTTGTATCACGTTGTTGTTATCATTTTCTGACTAATTGCAGTTTTGATCAGTATGTCTTTAAATTATATAATGTGTGAATCGGAGATATTTTTACGATATTTCTTGTAGTTCAATATAAGCCGGTCATGGGCCTTTAAGTTTGGGGTCGTAGATTTTGATAAAATAATCTTATTTTGCTTTTCTAAAACCTTCTTCGTTGTTCCACATTTTAAAGCAATTGCGGAACAGGAAAATTCAAAAATTCAAAATTTTTCCCTTTCTTTAAAATGTGGAATAACGACGAAGATCTGAGAAAAGCAAAGAATCCAAATCTATAAATATAATTCTGTAATTGTTAGTAACAGTTTGCGTCTAAAGAACAACGATGGTGAACGCGCTAACGGAATAAAGCAAATATTAATAGATATTATAAAGATAATACCAAAGATATAATGATCGAGACCATCGTTTCTGTCAATTAGATTTCATCAGTTGCGCTCCAATTTAAAATAGATTTTCTAAAGTTAAAGTAGAAATTTGTGATGTTCTATACTTTTTCTTAATACATATTATATCGCTGTACCAAGAAAACCAATATATATATATATATATATATATATATATATATATATTTATATATATATATATATATATATATATATATGTATTTGTGTGTGTGTGTGTGCTTGTGCGGATGTATATATGTGTGCGTGTGTGTGTGTGCTTGTGCGGTCCTCGAGGAAATACGTAAGCACAGTACATGCTATTTCGGCACCAGACGATTAATTTCAAGAAAGCTCCATTTATATTTACAGTGAGTACTCGTAGACAGATTTAGCAATACATTTAGATATTATAAACATACTACCAAAGTTATAATGCTCAAGACGATATCGTTTCTGTCAATAAGACTTCATCAGTTGAGCTCCAATTTAAGAGTTATGTGTATTTTCTAAAGAGAAAGTGGTATTATACAAGGGCAAAATAATATCTCTAAAAGTATAACCGAAATCCGTCTAAGAGTAACCACTGTAAAAATGTCTATCTTAGCTTTAGAAAACATTTTGAATTTAAATGATGTTAACAGTGCCAAATATTACTTTAGTATAAGATGAACACCTGGTACCAAAATACCAGGTACTAGGTTTATGTATACCCTCGGGGACTCAAACGGTCCACCAGCAGTGGCAACGACCTAAATTTATCATTTGGCCTTGTATGATACCACTTTTTCTTTCGGAAATAAACATTTATATCAGTTAAAGTCTTATCGACAGCAACGATCGTCTTGAGCATTTGTTTTGGCCTCTTTTGTAAAACTTTAACTGTATTAATTTAAACTTTTTATCAGACCACATGACTCCTATACTCTATAGAAAAAATGTCTCACGTGTTAGTTACTGAACTTTAGAATATGCCATCAGATGGATCAGTCGTACTATTGCTGAGTCCCTATTACTAGTCACGATTCTGGTTGAACTTTAGACGATGTTATGTTTATCTCCACAAGATGCGTATAATACTGATACAAATCTTCAAATCAGTAGCCAAGATCCCACTTTTTAAATTTATTCATTATCAAGGTTTAACCGGGTAACAATCTTATTTCAGTAATTTGTTTAGTATCATTAATTAGATAAAACCTTATTTTTCAGCGCTAAGTCAGAAACACAGTGCCTTTCAGATGACCTATAATTTTGGTTCAGTGCCGTAACAGCAACAGATATAATATTTTAAAAATGTTACACATAACACAGATCAAAATCTGCGGCATTTCACCTGTACCCAGTGGGGGATATATCCATGAAAGTAAAAATTTCTTTACTGGAAGTATAGAAAAATCCATATAACCTGGCCTGAACCATTTTCTTTGACTTGTGCGAGTTAAAATTTTAGGTGGTAAGGCATAACATTAAAATTACACTGACTGAAGTAATCGTTCCTGCTTGTCACCATACATAAGAGAGTATCCAGTTTCCCGTGCAGCTTGTCATACCCGAAAAATGAGTAGAATCATCTGTATGATAATCAAAAGGTTACTCCACCCCGACATCTTAAGTGAACCGGACAATAAAGAAAAAAAATAAAAGAATCATATATTTGATGTACTTGAATATTTCCAGAAACAAAAATTTGAGTTCAATAATTTTTTTTTTATAATTTGATTTCGTTTGGTCTAAGCAAACTTTGTTATATATAAAAAAAATTCAGATACCAAAGTATAAATCAATAGAATGTCCAGGACATAGATACAAATCCGGTAAAAATGGACAAACACGGACCTCTGGAAACCAAGAGGTGGGATCAGGTGCCATGGAGGAGTAAGCATCAACTGTCGACCGGTTCCACCCACCGTGAGTCCACAGTCAAGTCCAGTGAAACACGTGAAGAGTGTATCCACAATCGGTACAGACGTCTCAACAACCGCCAACGAAAAGGCAACTCAACGTTTCACTTAGTGAAACAGAGTAGTCGCAAACAAGCCTATTATACCGACCGTAAAATTTGCGGAACGTTGACATTAAACGTGGTTTTCGATATCCCTGTGTCAATAATTTGTCAGTGAGTAGTTTACCTCTGTATATGAAATCTTCATATGTTGTACACGCCCTGGCATCATTTGAATTCAATATTAATTCAATATTCAAATGCATCTTTTATTCAAAATCGCACAAATTATATATTAAATAATATATATGAAAGTGAAATTGAAATTTTTTTTTTTTAGACATAACAATATCTTAAGAAAACAGGTTATATGTTTATTCACATTTAAGCAAGTTTTATACAATAAATGAAAAATGTATCAAATTATCGATAATATCTTGTTGATCCTATTTTTAGGATTTGGATTCAAGGGGACCCCGAACGCCATGCTCGCTCAAGCTCCTCCTTTTGTAAAACCTGACTGGTTTCCTCGTCATCAGTATTACCAGTAGTTTCGTACTTGTTGGCGGTTTTAAGCCCGAGTTTGGACTGTTCCCTTGTCCATTTCACAAGTTCTTCAATCGTTTGAGGCAGTGTATGACCACACGTTTCTGGCAGAAGAAACATCAGGAACATGACCAAAACGCAACATGTTCCAAAGAGCACACCGGGAATCCAAATGGCGTATGAAGCCTTTTAGAAATGAAATTTTAAAATTATTTCTGTGCATCGTGAACAAGTTTATCAAAGCATTTGTAAATACATTGCAGCAATATCAAGTACATGTTAATGCAGGTTAACAAATTCTTATTACATTTTTTTCGAAACTTTATCATCTCTTAAGATACTTATCACTAAAATCATTATTTTGAGGACGTGGATTTTCCTTTATTATAAAGTATCTTGTATTTCTTGTGTTAATTATATAACATAAATTACTTTATCATATGATATGTGCAATATGCAAATTCATAACAGATAACATAAATATTTTACATGTAACACGTGTAATAAGACCTAGCGGCCATTTGATTGGCTATCGTGTGGCAAACGGAAGTTTCTTGTCTTTTGTATGAAAAATATAACATAAATTACTTTATCATATGATATGTGCAGTATGCAGCTTCAAAACATATAACATAAATATTTTACATGTAACAAGTATTATAAACAAAACCTAGCGGCGAGTTGATTATTTATTTTCCGGCAAATTGACCTACTTTTATTTACTACGTACGCAGACTTCATTTATCTGAAGGTTGGCGATGACATCACTTGAATTTGAAATGGGACAATCGAATCAAACATATAGATAATTTAAAACTTTTGTAGTATTCAAGTTGGCAATTTTGCTAAAAATGACATTTCGTAAAGTATGCTTAGATGGCATTAATAATTTAAAATGTAGGCTAAATGTATGTATTAAAATTTAAGCAATATTAATTATATGTTTTATGCAATTATTTCTGCGCAGGTATTAGACCTACTTGGATCAATTTGTTCAACTCGACAGAGATGAGAATATAAGATTTCATCCACAGTCATGAAAAAATGCCGTTTACATTGCATACGTTAGATCATATGATAAAAAGTATATAGTTTCCATTCATATAGTACTCATGATACTCGTTATAAATTTTCCAATTTGCTCACCATAGCGTCGCAAAGTGGACATTTCAAAGCTCTTATCAAAATGTGAAACTCGTGACATAAATGACTCTATATAACACTACATACCAGTATCCCAGAGTAAGGAGATACCATCGCACCTATCCTGGCAAATGATGATGCTATACCGATCCCGGCATTTCTAACAAAATAAAAAGACATCATCTAGACATTTATTTTCATAAAAGCAATATTTCCTTTTTTAAAAAAAATACCTTTGTTTAAATCGTGAACTCCTGAACACTAAGAGAGTAATCTTTTACAGTGTTACAGATTTGGGAATACATTTAAAGGGGCATTAGTTGTGTTTACCAAACAAACAAGACAATATTTCGAGTTTTTCTTCTTTTACTGCTTAAGGCTGATGTGCAATAACAAAGAAGAGCTATACACAGAGATTAACATCTTATATCCGTATATATTTTGTAGAAATAACGTCAAATTCAGTAAGGTATGCGTATAAGGTTGAAGTAATCAATTCCAAGTGAATGATTGACAAACTGGGCTTCTCAAACAATTTTACAAAATGTATAAGAATTTAAAAATTTCTGTGACTGCGTATATTCCTACATTTCTTTTCATTTCTTTTTCGTTTTTGTTATTTTATATCAATCTAAGCAGATAAAATGGAGATTATTATGGAGAAAAAAAAATACGTGTCTCTAAGACTTGTTATTTATTGTTATAACAGTCTTTACCGTTACATTCATAACGTTGCCTCGTACACCACGTTTTTTTTAGAACAATACACCTTTTAAAAATTTGAGTTCATTTGAGTGTTGATTTTGACAGTTTGCAAACCTATAGGGTTGGTATTAGGTATTCAGGCTAGATGAATTGATACTCATTGTACTTCAAATGACAACATAACTGTATTTTCGGTTTTTTTTTAGTTTTTTTTTTTTTTTTTTGGGGGGGGGGCTTTAAGTTAATAAGTAACTTAATATTCGTCCAACAATTATTGGT
>BROG01000317.1:252500-500000 GCA_030159075.1 Atrina japonica | reverse complement strand
ATCATCATCATCATCATCATTGGTGGCAGTAGTAGTATTAGTATTAGAGGTATTATGATTATTATTATTATTATTATTATCATTATTATTATTATTATTAGTAGTAGTAGTAGTAGTAATTGTAGTAGCAGTAGTAGTAGTAATAGTAGTAGTAGTAGTAGTAGTAGTAGTAGTAGTAGTAGTAGTAGTAGTAGTAGTAGTAGTAGTAGAGGTAGTAGTAGTAGTAGTAATAGTAGTAGTAGAAGTAGTAGTAGTAGTAGTAGTAGTGATAGTAGTAGTTTTATTATTATTAGTAGTAGTAGTAGTAGTAGTAGTTATTATAGTAAATAGAGTCACTTGTTGAAATATGCCCTTTTCTCGGTATTAATGAGAATCAAATAATTTTATATCAATATGATATTCAAGCCGTTATACTATTTAAAATAATTCTGTTATACCTGTTGTAATGCCCCAATGATTAAACGCACGAGGGCGAATACTGGAAATACAGGGATGAAAGCTAATCCAACATTGGCCACAAACAATAACACGTGTAAAGTGATATGGACAGGCTTTCTTCCAAATCGATCCGCTAAAGAGGTAAACAGGAATGCTCCAAACATCATACCAACCACGACCATTGTCGTACTCATTTCTCCTAGTCCCGCTCTGTCGCAGACAAGATTCCACTGAAGTAGACGGATACAATCAAACTTACAATTACGTCATGTCTAAATACAATATAACAAAGATTTATTGTCTGAATTGACAGCGGTTGTTGTGTCGTCTGCAGCAAGTGTGACCTGGGTTTCCTCCTTAGGGACTCAAACGGTCCACCAGCAGTGGCCGAAATCTGACTAAGAGTAACCACTGTAAAAAGATGACTATCTTAGCTTTAGAAAACTTTGAAATTTAAATGGTGTTATCAGTGTCAAATATTACTTTATATAGGATTATAAGCTGGTAATGAAATACCAGGTACTAGATTTATGTATACCCTCGGGGATTCAAACGGTCCTCCAGCAGTGGCAACGACCTAGTGGTTATAAATAAATATTTTAAACATAATACCAAATTTATAATGCTCAAAACGATCGTTTCTGTCAATTAGACTTCATCAATTGACCTCCAATTTGAAATGTATTTGTATTTCCTAAAGAGAAAGTTGTATCATACAAGGTTAAATAATAAATATACAAGTATAACCAAAATCCGTCTAAGAGTAACCACTGTAAAAAGATGACTATCTTAACTTTAGAAAACTTTGACATTAAATGTGGTTATCAGTTACAAATATTACTTTAGTATAAGATTATCAGCTGGAACCGAAATACCAGATACCATTTGTGACGAGAAATCGTTCATCACGTATTTCACTTGGATTTGACTGTGGACTCACGGCGGGTCCGTGTTTTTACCAGATTTGTGTTTGTCCGGATTTGTATCTATATCCTGGACATCCTAAAGATTTATACTTTTGTATCTGAGATTCGTTATATTGTTGTTTATGAAAATGTGCTCTTCAAGGCGATCAATCACTGAAGTTCGATTTTTTTTAAAAGGGCGTTATTTTCCTAATTATTGTTTTCAGTAATGTTTTATTTCACACAAAGCTAGCATATTCCTGAAAGATTAAAAAATGTAAAATAGTAGAATTTTTTTTCACTTAACTTGGTCCATTCCATCAATCGCAGAAACATATACCAACGTAATTTTTGTGTAAACGAACCTGCATTGGGACTGTCATTCCTTCTGTTGTGTCAAAGACATACCCTTCAAGACATTTAAAAGTGTTTGTGGAAACTCCTTTATCGTCGCTGATATTTTTGGGACCAATCTTAAGATCGCACTTTCCGTATTCAATACTGTAATCCGATGCGTTACCATAGTAACCAATATTATAGTCTTCTAACCGTTTAGTAAGTTTACTGCATTGGAAAGACGGCGTACTACCTGAAATATGAAAGACCGCATTTCCTATTGAAGTGATTATTAAAAACTTTTTAATACAATTAAAACAATTAAGGATTCAATAACGAAAAGGGTATTAGCTGTGTTTTTTGTGTTTTTTTGAAAAGAGATCTTTCTTTTTTATTTTATAGATTGATGTACAATAATAGAAAAGATATGAACACAGGCATAACAAATCTTAAATTCCTATATATATATATTTTGGAAAATGCTTAAAAAAACCAGTTTGGCAATTCTTTACTTGCAATAGATTAATTCAACCTCACGTATATACTTACGGCACTGGACCTGACCTATTTTTACAAAATATTTTTATGCCTTTGTATAGCTCTTATTTGATGATGTACATCAAGTACAAATAGTAAAAGAAGAACAAAATCGAAATCATGTTTTGGTAAACACAGTTCATGTCCTTTAAGAGATTATAAAAGTTTTATTGTTGATAAAGAATCTTTCACTCATAAGGAGACGTCACTAAATGCCGGGGAAGGGCTTCAAATTTTGGCCTTTGCTCGGCACTTACGGCCATTGAGCAATGCGGGTTCTTTAACGTGCCGACACCTACTGTGACAGCCTCCGCTGAGGCTCGAACTCGCGACCCTTCGGTTACCAATCGAGCACTGTACTGCGGAGCCACGACGGCTCTCAAGAGATTATAAAAACTTATAAATACAATTACATATAAAAACTTTTAAATACAAAAGTATATAAAATGTGTGTGTGTGTGTGTGTGTGTGTGTGTGTGTGTGTGTGTGTGTGTGGTGTGATATTGTTTTCGTTGAAATCTTGTACCAACCAAACATAATCACCTGATAGCCAAGCGACCTGCACTTGTGAGAAATTGTTCCAAATGAACTCCTAATTAAAGTAGCATATTAATAATGTAGAAAAGCCTTACCTATAAATACCCATATAAGGACGGGATAAGATACCGGCACCGTCGACAGGTACAATATGGACAGCTGTAACAACTGATATTTTCTCCAAACTCCAAGAGTTTTCCATATATTATCAACATCAATAGAGGTATCCATTCTTTCAGGTAAAGCAACGCACAAACATAGTTGAGAAAAAAAAACACCGTAGAGTTCACGAACATTTTGTTTACGTATTGATTGTCATGGATTTGGCTGTGTCTTGACATTTGTCAAGTACCACGTAAATATGCATACACAGACAGTACATGTAGATACGATGTACTCGCATAATATTACATGTATTTACCTCATTACCTATTACATTACTCATCATAACACATTTCGTTACAAGTTATAATTTGGCCTTGTGTAATACCACTTTTTTCTTTCTCTTAAATTGGAGCTCAGCTGATGAAATCTTAAAACGACAGAAACGATCGTCTTGAGCATTTGGTTAGAATTCCTTTGAAAAAAAACTATAACTTTGGTTTTATTAATGTTTGTAACATTTCCATTTCGCCAATTTACTAAATTCTTTGTTTTTGAAAAATCTTATATGTACAAAGCTTATTTCAAAATTACAATAATGTACATTACGTGCGTATATGTTATGACAACAACAACAACAACAACAACAACAAAAACAGCAGCAGCAAAAACAGCAACAACAACCAAGATGAGGTACAATTACACAATTTGTTTGTTCAATCCTGATGGATACAGTGTCAGTTTTTTTCATAAAACGATTCTTTTACTTTCCTGTATGTCTCATCACCAAAAACATTTTCAGTACCAAAAACTGTAAAGTCATCTACTTTACCTTCATTTTGATAAAAAAACTTTTGCTACCCTATCCGATTTCCGTGTTCCGGTCATTGGGAAATTAAGAAGTATCCTTTGGTATAAGTCTCCCTGGTCTGTCTTATATATACTTTACTGTAATATTTGTACAATACAATAAATGAAACTGACATGACATGTTGCCTTGTACCTTAGAAAATGTTCCATCAATACCTTGGAATTCATTAGTTTTCAACAATTTGGAGCAAAAGACACCATCCTTTCCGCAATGTTGACACATGTAAAACAAATTGTTAATATTTTCTATTGACTAATGTTTAATGTTATTGTCCCTGCTGAAAGCAATGACTGGCGGTTCATGGAATTTTAATTAATTTTTTATGTACATTCAGCTGCGCATCAATGTATATTAAAACTAGCGGCACGTTATAACCATGATAATCGCGATTCAGCAACTGCAAATAAATATTATAAACATAATACCAAAGTTATAATGCTCAAGACGATATCGTTTCTGTCAATAAGACTTCATCAGTTGAGCTCCAATTTGAAAAGTATGTGTTTTTTCTAAAGATAAAGTGGTATCATACAAGGCCAAATAATATATCTAAAAGTATAGCCGAAATCCGTCTAAGAGTAACCACTGTAAAAAAGTGAATATCTTAGCTTTAGAAAATTTTCGAATTTAAATGGTGTTAACAGTGCCAAATATTACTTTTGTGTATATATATATATATATATATATATATATATATATATATATATATATATATATATATATATATATATATATAGTGAATCTTTCGACTTTCCGAATTTTGTTGTATCTTTCTTTGACCATATCACTGAAGTCGAGAGGTTTCCGTGTAACATTTGCGACGACTGTGGCATGCTAACACGGGGCGCTTACTCCTTCCGAACAAAAGTTTGTTTCCTGTGTATCTGCTTCGTATGATGAAAATAAAAATTTTGTCCTAAATCCCCGTACATAACAACGTATTTAAATTTGTGGGAAAAGGGTTTAGTGAATGACAAAAATTCTTATTAATAATAATTAATAATATCCAATAATTAATTTATTCGCTACATTTTTTCGAAATTATACGAAGAAAACTCAAATAGTTCACCGTGAATCTGTTAAAAAAGTGTTTGCATATTTTATATATATATATATATATATATATATATATATATATATATATATATATATATATATATATATATATATATATATATATATATATACTGTAGAATCAGACATTGTCGTTGTGGTTTTAATTTCGTTTATTTCCTTGTTTTCATTTACCATGGGAGGAGATGTGTATTTTGTTTGGCCGAGTAAATATAACACGGTTCACATTGATTTACGATAGAATCTTATTTTGCACTTTGAACAAATGTTAGTAACAAATTTATTTAATTGGTAATTCCTGATATTTCACCACCAGAAATGTAATGCTGTCTATACTACTATTACTTCCAAAATATTCATACGGAATCCGTATCTCGTATACTGTCGAATGAGAGAGAAAGTGAAAAAAAAAGTGAGAAGGAGAGATATCAAATGAAGAGCATCAAATTGTATCAAAATATCTTTATTTCAGCTATCATTGCACTAAAACATTTTCTTGTGTTTGTTTGAAAATGCAAACTTCCTAACGATAGTTCAACTATGTAATTTTGGAATACATTTCATTTATGAATTAAGGAAATTATCAAGAACCTGAAATATTACAAACGCAAACAAATGCGGTAGAATAAAAAATAAACCATAAGAATATGATTTTGTATTTCATTTTATTTATATTTATGTACAGAAAAGTAATCAATTATTGCTAAAATCTCAAAAACCAACTTTTTCAGTGACTCTGAAGAGATAAAATTCAGTCATTATACATCTGATTTAATCCTCTTGATACTAAGACTTCATATGTCAGCTGAAATTTACCGGAAATTCGAGCACCTCATTGGCTGCCTTTATTCCAAATAAGAAAAGAAAGTCTGACGTCACTCTGACGACTTTTGTTCCTCTGTTTTTCTCCTACTAACAACTCCGCTATGATCTTTATACCATACCCTAACTTCTTCCATCGTTTGAGGCAATTCATGTCCAGAAGTTTCCGGAAGATATAAAAACAGGCCAGACACTATCATGCACATTGCTGAGAATATAGTTCCGGGTGCCCATGGGATATACGTTGCCTAGGAAATGTAAAATATCTAATCATCATCATCATCATCATCATCATCATCATCATCATTCTCATCATCATTATCATCATCATCATCATCATCATCATCAATACAATCATCATAAAAATTATAGTTGTCATTATTTTTCTTGTATTATCTTACTGCAAACTCTGGTATATTTTCAAAAATAAAATGAAGGATAAAACCATGCAAAATTATATTCATATAGTAAAATATATTTATTTTTTTTATTTTAAATGGAAATATAATACATATGAAAATTGTTAAGTTTTCATCCGTTAATCAAGTTTCCAACTATAGACTTACTAAGGTACCAGCAAACGGTGACAGCATACCTCCTAACCTTGATGCACTCGACGAAAAACCAATTCCAGCATTTCTGTCAAGTTTAAAGAAAATTAGATACAGTGTAATAAATGTCTATTTCAATCTTTTGCTTTATTCAGAGGTTTTGTTGTCTACCTAGATAAGAAATATTAATACATTACCTTAGATTTGTCGGGTACAGTTCCGGGGTATAAAGGAATATGGTGCCGAAGGATCCAGAAATACCGAGTTTACCGAGTAACGTAAACACAGTGGCAAATATCATCATGGTATTATTAGAACCTTTAAATGATAGAAAAATAAAATCAGAAGAAATTTATGTAGCCGTTATAAACAGTGGTCTTAATTAAGAGGTTGTACTTTATAATAAGTTAACATATGTTATGTTTAAACGGCCTCTATAGCAAATGGTCCTTGAGGTGACCTTAAATGCAAGCTTAACTATATATATATATATATATATATATATATATATATATATATATATATATATATATATATATATATATATATATATATATATATATATATATATATATATATATATATTAAAATATAAAAAAAATCTTAGATACCAATGTATAAATCAGTAGAATATCCAGGATATAGGTACAAATTTGGTAAAAAATAGACAAACACGGACCTCTTGAAATCAAGAGGTGGGATCAGGTGACATGGAGGAGTAAGCATCCAGTGTCGCCCGGTTACACCCGCCGTGAGTCCACAGTCAAATTGAAATGAAATACGTGCTTAAGTTTTGTTTATCTGTCTGTTTGGAGCAGAAATATATTACCAATTATACATATATTCTAGCAGATACATTGATAAAGACATTATTGACAGAAACATCTACTAAAATCATATCTTTTATGACAAATGACAAAATACAAAGTTAGTATAGATGAGCTTAAAGTAGACTCAATGATTCTATAGCGATTTCATATGACTGATACGACGACTTGTCTAATTACCATATTTAGGAACGTATAAAACACGTCTTACTTCCAAAATAGCTTAAAACTGTGGCAACAATAAGTGAAATCCCCGCTATAAGATGAAACATTATACAAGTAAACTTTCTACCATATCTGAAAATACAGTTAAAGGAAATCTTATTTTTTCTTTTATAAATGTTTCCATGGTAATATAAAATATTAAAGGAGCATTAGCTGTGTTGTTTTTTTCAAAAAGATTATTAACTTTTTACTACTTAGATTGATATACAATAACAGAAGAGATAAACATAGGTATAAAATTTCTTGAATCGGTATATATTTTGGAAATTGCTCAATAATCCCAGGTTTGGCACTTTTTTCATTTAAGGATTGTTTTTCATTTTTTGAACATCATCGGGGTATAAAAGAAATTGCACATGGAATAAATTCTGTGCAGCACGATTTATTTTCCCAAAATATATAGAGATATTAGATTTTTTTATCCCTGTGTATAGCTGCTATAGGTTGTTGTATGTCAAGTACAAGTAGAAAATCGAAATAATTATTTTTGGTAAACACAGCAAATACCTGTTTAAAATCAACAAGACATCGAATAATATAAAAATTTCAGATACCAAAGTATAAATCAATAAAATGTCCAGGACATAGATACAAATCCGGTAAAAATGGACAAACACGGACCTCTGGAAACCAAGAGGTGGGATCAGGTGCCATGGAGGAGTAAGCATCCCCTGTCGACCGGTCACACCCGCCGTGATTCCACAGTCAAGTCCAATGAAACAAGGGAGTAGTGTATCCTCGTCACAATTGGTACAGACGTCTCAACAACCGCCAACGAAAAGGCAACTCAACATTTCACTTAGTAAAACAGAGAAGTCGCAAACAAGACTATTATACCGACCGTAAAATTTGCGGAACGTTGACATTATCATATTTACGACAAATTCTGACATCAAAGATATAGAATAACGCCAAAGTATTAATCTTTAGGATGTCCAGGAGAAAATCTGCAGGACCGATATTGTTTATGCTTCAAAAATAGAATTGTTTACATAAACATTTTACCTGTTAGTACAATAATATTGTAGAAAGGTTGCTGGAAACTCAACTGCGGCATTCAAAAAGAAATTCAAAAATCTACTTCCTGTTAGTGACCCGGATGTAAGTACCAATCCAAAGTATGTCAGACTGTTGGTGATCCTTAAATATAAAAATTTCAGATACCAAAGTATAAATCAATAGGATGTCCAGGACACAGACACAAACCCAGCAAAAATGGACAAACACGGACCTCTGGAAACCAAGAGGTGGGATCAGGTGCCATGGAGGAGTAAGCATCCCCTGTCGACCGGTCACACCCGCCGTGATTCCACATTCAAGTCCAATGAAACACGTGAGGAGTGTATCCTCGTCACAATTGGTACAGACGTCTCAACAACCGCCAACGAAAAGGCAACTCAACATTTCACTTAGTGAAACAGAGTAGTCGCAAACAAGACTATTATACCGACCATAAAATTTAAAAAGATTAATTGATTTAATAATTTAAGAATATGTGTTTCACTAATCTACTTGACAGAAATGATCGTATTGAGCATTATAACTATGGTATTATGTTTATAATAATATTGAATATTTGTACATAGGTAGAAGCTACGGTAGTCACTGCAACGTAAAACGTACGTGGTATTATCAATATAGCCATCAGTGTTTTACATGGATAGAGAAACTTAGATTGATCATCACAGTTCAGCAACTGTTGGTAGGTTTTTTATGGTGTTTTACGCTACACTCAACAATGTTTTAGTTACATGATGGCGGACAGTTTTTAATGATGAGGAGAGAACCCGATTACCTGAGAAGAGACCACCGGCCTTTCTCACTTTCTCACAAAAATCTGCTTTGGTTCCAGTGGGGCTCGAACCTGCGCTGACCAGATGTGAGAGACTTCATGGTTTAAAGCACAATGCTGTAACCACTCGGTCATGTTTCTTTTAACTAATGGCAAGGATAAAAAACTGTAAATTTTGGAAAAGACATTCCAATCATAAATACGGTAACACATTTTAAATAGAAAAAAAGTTACCATGTAAACCATAAAATAAGCGATATTACAAAAATCCTCCTCTCCGTGAGTAAAGTCAAAATTGTGTAATGTTCCACTTTAAATTCTTCCCCTTTTTCTCTTTCAATCATGAATGGCGCATTTGGTTTAGACGCCATGGCGAGCTCCACAGAGTCGGTCGCGCTCTGTTGTGGTAGAAGGTCTTCACTTTCAATACCGGAGTCCTTCTCATGCCTTGACTTCGTGTTGCCATTGGAAACGATTTGATTTTTTTCTGTCATTTTCTTTTGAACATAATCTATGACGTCATCATATTCGACTTTGTTCCATTTGGCGGCTTTTCTAACAATTCTTTCCGCTTCCTTCATTTTACCATTTATCAACAACCATCTAAGAGATTCGTCCTGTATCCTATAGATAATTTGAAGAATCGTTATAGCTACCCACAATATTCAATTATCTGTTAGATATTTTTCATGATGATTATCGAAAATGTATAGATTACTAAACGTTTTTCAAAATACTTTAAAGTTAGAACTGGGAGAAGATATATAACTGGTTTTAAATAATCACACCAATCAAATGCGCTAAAATTTTGCTGTGATTCCCTTTAAGATCAGTTCATTCGAGAAAGTATTATTTCAGAAATTACAACAAAGCAGATATCCATTGACATAGGTTTATACGTGTTGTTATATAGATTATTTAATATTTTTATATTAACCCTTTCACCCCTGAATATCTGAGTGGTATGCTCTTTCTATTGTCTTAGACCAGTCTATTATGTCTGTAGTGGTGAAAGGGCTATATTCAAGCAAATTTTGAGCATTTGGTCCGTAAAAAATTTTTGGTATTGTTAATAATATTGTAGGTGTGGAAGGTTGTATGTGAACGTAAAAGACAAAGACATTGGTCATGATTTTATTAGGAAGTATGACCGGTAGATGTCTTGTAGTTGTTTCCAGTGATTGTCAGGTATTAAAGTCAAAATCTTATTTAAGTCTTTATTATTTCAGTAATAATGTGATTAGTAGGACTTGACACGAACTTTAAGTAAAATGAAAAGTACCAATTGATAATAGAATTAGTCCATTAGAACACCAAGAATTAGATGTACAAATTGTCTCAACATGAAGAACAATTGCGAATTCCACAGCGGGATAGGACCGGGTGCCCGGAAAGAGTTATAGTCTTCTGCTGGCATATCACACCCGTCGCAAATGTTCCATGAAAATTCAATCTCTTTAAATTCGATGAATGGGTCATCGAAAATAAAATTTTAATAATATGATTAACTAAAACCCTATTATTCGACATTTTTTCTTTGTTATAAGTTTGCGATGCCGATTTTCAAGATTTGTTTATTTGTTTGTTTGTCGTTTAACATCTTGTCAAGAATATTTCACTTATTGAGATGCCACTGGCTTCATGTGAAATGCTACAGATTTTGTCCTGTGCTATGGTGCCAATGCAGTGAGGGTTCTTTTCCGTGCCACGCTGCCTCCGCGACACGTGACCTCAGTTTTCAATCAAATCCTAAATACGCGTGACTTTCACTTCGTATCCCGAGCGTTTGGCGAGAGAACAGTCAATACCATATTTAAAGTCTTTAGCATGACCCGGTCCAGGAATTGAACCCAGGACCTTTGTTTGCGAATGGAACACTCTGCCGCTAGACCTCCGGAAGCGGCGATTTTCAAAATGTATACTTCTTAATCTAACACACTACGACTAGAGCAGGAGTCGGATTACATGTCTCCTCTAAATAACATCATACGTTATACCACTCACCAGTATTGTATTAAAGAGTAAACCGAGAACAGAGTTATCGTCAGCTGAAAGTATCGCCAAGATTGATTACGTAGAAGGTAGGCAACAGGTGTCGCCACTATCAACCCCATCGACCATACCAAGCCAGACAGTACAAGCGTCCAGTATCTATTTTCTCTAGGTACCATCTCCAGTTTGATAATTGCTGACGTCAGTACCATACCCTGTCAAAAGTATGACTTCGTTTATGTAATGTAACTATGAATATTATAAACATTATACCAAAGTATTATTATGAAATAAAGAATTAAATATACATATAAAATTAAAAGAAATAGAAGTATTTAATTTTTGATTGCAAATTCTATTTGAAACTTTTATTTCCCTTTCCTTACATTTATATATCATATCCAAAGAGAATTTATCTTGCGGTTTTAAAATATAAAAAATCTCAGATACCAAAATGTAAATCTATAGGATTTCCAGGATATAGGTACAAATCTGTTTAAAAATGGACAAACACAGACCTCTAAAATCAAGAGGTGGGATCAGGTGCCATGGAAGAGTAAGCATACCCTGTCGGCCGGTCACACCCGTTCTGAGTCCACAGTCAAAACAAAATGAAATACGCGAGGAACGAATCCTCGTCACAATTGGTACAGACGTCTCAACAACCGCCATCGAACAGGTAATTCAAAAAGATATTTAAAATGATTCAATCATTCACACAAATCACACCCGTACGATGCACATCGATCTACGACATGATGATTCTACTCATTGTTCGATGATGACAAGCTTCACAAGCCTCACTGGATAAACATAGATATAATGAAAAAAGGGAAAATAACAGTTGCCAATGTAATTCTAAATAATGTCGTTTTACTTTGGCTTCACGTGACACGACTCTGTGTGGTTATATGGGTTGTAATATACAAAAGCATGGATTTGATTTAAAGGCATCGGTTCTGAGTGTCTTAGTATGACTTTAAAATAATTGTGTGATATCTGTACCGATTTTGACGGGGATTCGTTCCTCTCGTATTTCATTTGGACATGACTGTGGACTGGCGGCGAGTGTGGCCGATTGGCAGGGGGATGCTTGCTCCTCCATGGCACCTGATCCCGCCTCTTGGTTTCCAGAGGTCCGTGTTTGTCCATTTTTACCAGATTTGTATCTATATCCTGGATATCCCAAAGATTTGTACTTTGGTATCTGGGATGTTTTATATCTTTAACAGAGCAAAGTAATGTATTCAATCGTTTCATCATATTAAATAAACCACAGATATTCAACAAATCAATTACATTCAGGTACTGCTGTTCAACAGTATATATTAACCAACTCACTTGCTGAAACACGCCGACTAGAAATCGCAAAACAGCGAAACCAGAATACATGGGAATAAATGCTGTCGTTAAACCAATAGCAAAGATTCCTATATGTGAAATGACAGCTACCGTTTTCCGTCCATATCTATCTGCCAACGGTGAAGTCGTCGCGGCACCGACCGCTTGACCAATTATCACTAAAGTCTGTGTCAATGCAGCGTAACTAGCATCATCACATACTAGATCCCACTACAAACACAAATAGGAACGTGATGAAAGTAAAACAAACTACAGTGATGATAATGAGAATATAGGGAAAATCAAGCTATGAGATCAGGTGCCCTGGAGAAGTAAGAAACCCCTTCTGACTGATCATAATATAAAAGTAAAACTGCGTATACAATCTGTATAGATTAAATGTTGTAAATCTAGCACCATACTCAGTGAAGGATCCGTATCATAATGGTACATTCATTAAGCTTCATCTAAGATTAATCTTAGTACTATTTATTGAATTTTTGTCACTGACATCTGTTTATAGTTGTGAAACAAGTGCAAGTACGAGGAATAGTCTATTAGAACCCTTGTTGATTCTTTATCGCATTTGCATATTGAAAGTACACATACGCTTACAATACGTGTCATACATCTGAATTATTTTGGCATATATTGGAAAAGGGATAAATCCAATTGCTGTTACCCTGACCACCAGACACACAGCAGAACTTCATACTGCGTATTTGATGGTGTTACAGTGATAGGAATAGTTAATACATGAAAGTCATAGAGTTACATATCGATCTTAATGCAGAAAATGTATTTTTCCAATTTATTCTATTTTCTTCTGAAAGGTCATACACATATACGTTTGTGTGAAAAAAGTAGAAATGAGTTATTTTCAGAATTACAATAAATTGTTAATTTTGATTGTTTATGTCGGCGAGGATTCGTGTGCGGACAGATAAGAACGATGTCTGTCATTTTGTCATTTTGTCATTTTTTAACATAAATTTGATCTTGAATCTTGTAGTTTATAAGATTTATAAGATGTAGACTATGTTCTCTATATATTTCTGATCTAGTTGCTGAGACAGTTTTAGTTTCAGGTTTACCTTAGCAACCATTGTCTTTACTTACTTAGTATACATCGATCATTACTAGCAAGTGGTGTCATCGACAGCCCACATGGTTTTACATGTTGCCACTGTTTGTGTGATTCTTAAAGAGACACTCACTTTATGTGATGTTGAGAAATGTTGTACGGTATACATTGAGATGACTATCAAAGTTTTTAAAACTTTTAAACATAATCTGGCCTTGAAAGACATTATACCAAAGACACTATATTTAATGATTTAGCAGATATTCTGAGGGGCCATATCAGGGGTGATATTTAGCATTTATGTGTAACTAGTCAAGAGCCGGCCTGGCTCAGTCGGTAGCGCGTGAGGTCGTGAGTTCGAATCAAGCCGGCGGCAGGTTGGTTTCCTGTCTTTCGGATTTGACAGTAAAAACCGAGGTCCCGTGTCACAGTAGGTGTCGGCACTTTAAAGAACCCTCACTGCTCAATTGCCGTAAGTGCCGAGCATAGGCCCTTCATTGGCGTTTGGTGATATCTCCATTTGAGTGAAATTTTCTTGAGTGGAATGTTAAACAACAATAAACAAACAAACAAACAAGTAACTAGCAAGTTGGATAAGTTTGAAACAAATTTTACTAGTCAATTGACAAATTCACTAGCCCCAAAGTGATACGAAGAATGACCAATTCACTGGCGTTTGGTGACGTCTCCATTTGAGTGAAATTTTCTTGAGTGGAGCGTTAAACAACAATAAACAAACAAACAAACAAGTAACTATTGGATAAGTTGGGAACAAATTTTACAAGTCAAATGACAAATTCACTAGCCCCAAAGTGGTACGAAGAATGACCAATTTGGCACGTGTTTACCGAATCAGTTCGGAATTACAAAATCGGTACTTTTAGTAAGCTCTCTTTTTTGTGTTTTATATTCTCATGAGTCAAGACAACTATTATCATCATACATGTAGTTTGAGTTGAGAAATTTATGTTGTAATGTTTATACACGTACAGCTTTTCTACTAGCCAACCTGACAAGCTGAAGCACAACCTTGACTAGTCCAACCCTAAAGTTACTAGTCAAGGACTGGCGGAACACTGCTTATTTCGAACCCTGCATATAGCACAGGTGGCTTAATTGAGGTATGCAATACCATACCCTGTTTAATTTTTGTTCATTACGAACCCTAAACACGTACATGTGTACTTTGTTATAAACTAGCTCTGTATTATGACATGAATGTCTTAAAACACAAAAATATTCTAAAAAAAAAAGATTTGGTGACACAAGTACGTCGTTTCTGTATAACATAAGTACACAAATCACTGATATCAATGAGATGTCCTTGTTGATGACTTGTTCTATCTCAGAAAAGCACTTAAATATTTAACGTTGCAGAACGTTCTGGCATTTCTCCGATAAACATCACGAAACAGATAGGATTCCAGGTAAACATGACGCAGATTTGTACAGTGATACAATTGCACTTAAAAAGAGATATACACAGACAAGAAACTTCTTTCCTATATATTTTGTGAAAATTGCTTGAAAATCCCAGGTTTTGCATTTTTTCACTTGCAGTTGATTCACTCAACCTTACTAATTATGTAAATAAAAAGATATATATATATATATATATATATATATATATATATATATATATATATATATATATATATATATATATATATATATATATATATGTGTGTGTGTGTGTGTATATATATGTGACTAATTTAACCATCGACACGAACAAATAAAAATTGACAATATTTTAGTCCGTGCTGTTGGTCATTTATGCGCTTTATAGAATTTGTATCATGACTGTTATCTAAGAGGTCCCATGGATCTTAACGGACACCTGAGTGTAATAATACCCAGATCTGGCGCCAGTTGGAGCCCCTGTGAGTACTAGCCCCTTCTCATTAGTAAACATTAAATGGTTTCCATGGGAATTCCTTTGCAATGATTATATATACATATACATCTGAATTATTCTATTACCAGTGGATATAAAATTTATGGAAATCATACCTCAGTTACAAATGACCTCCCTTTCGGAACAGGGTACGAGTAACCATTTGGGCACGCAAGTTGAGAAGCAAGGGAGCTTCCATTGGTAGTATTCACAAATATGTCTACCGCACATTTTCCATAGTTCATGTAATAGGACGCATTTGAATCATGAACTTTGTGTAAATATTGTGATTCGTCTTTGACTTCATTACACTGAAAAGATGTTCTGAATCCTGCAAAAATGCAAATATGATAGAAAAATCCATAAACACTAGAATGTTTTCGTTTAAATCTGTCGTTGGCTGTTAAAAATATATTTTATTGCCATATTTTTAACAATGATTTCATTCATCACTACATATGTTTCGTGGCTTTTAACATATATACAATCAGCAAATACATACACTCTATCATTCGCACTCTCACACACTGACTGGTTTGTGTATATAAGACAGACAATAACGTGTGCATACACCGATTCAAATTAGAGTCAAGGAATTCCATCTCACTTCAAAATCATCTATTTTTCCTTTATTAACAAAAATCTGTTTTTCTAGTTTTTGATAATATTGAATAAATCCACTGAAAATTGGTATGCTCTTCTTTATGCGTTGTTGATATATATAAAATTTTAGAAGAATGATAATGTGGTTCTGTAAATTAGATATATTAACATTGCCAAAGATAATGTCTCTGTGAGTAATAACCGGAATTTGTTGCGACTTCTCACTCATCCACTCTTTCAAATTCAACCAAAGGTTACTTGAAAATCTACAACCTCCAAAATGAAATAATTAATTTTGTTTATGTAGGAGCTTGTCGCTGGTATTTTGTTTATTAATCGATATTGTAACCAATGTAATTTTGAGTCCTTAGTCACTTTAAATGGAATAATGTAAGTGTTTTCCCACCAATTACAGTCTACATTTAGGTTTAGAATATTTTCCCATTTAATTTCATGTTTTGGTTTTTCTTTTGCTACAGAAATAAAGTGACTATATATATTTTGACAGCCTTTAGTCTTTGACAAAATGACATTTAGGTATTTTGGAATTATAGGCCTTTGAACAAAATTGTAATCCTGAATAGTTTCGGCATTATTTTTCATGAAAATTTTTTATTTGTCTAATAATGCTTGCATAGGAAAGGAAATTTAAATTAAATTTTTCATTAAAACCTTCAACACTTAAAAGTTCAAAATTTTCATTTTGGAAATCATTAATGAATATGAAAATTTTCTTTCTATCAAATTTCAGAAAATCATTATACCAAATAGAAGTACCTAAAATGTTTTCATTTTCAAAAACATCCTTCCAAAAAGGAGTTATGTATTTCAAATTTCTCTTAATGTAATTACATCAATGAGAATGAATCTGGAAGAGTGTCGTTTAAAAATCACTGAATAAAGCAAAAAGATCAACATATTCTAGTGTATTATCTTTACTTGTATAAAATTTGTATAAATTATCATAAACACCCCTTATTTCATTTAGTATATCATATTGATTTGTAATTTATTCATTATCATTATTTCTCAGAATTGTAAATTTTTATTTACAAAATTTCTTTTTTCAAGTGCACAAAAGTATTGACTAGGTTTCCCCCCTGCTGCATCCATTTTGCCTTAGTTCTTAGAATAAGACCATCCATTTTATATTTTCTGTATTTCTCAAATTCTTTGTTTAATCTCCTGAAATATCTCCAACTACTTCATTTTTTGATTCCTGAAATTTGTTTTAATTAAATTTGTTTGGTCTATAAAACAATTTGTTTCCCTGTCCCTAATTTTTTTAAGTCTACTTGAATATTGTATTGTCATTTCCCTTATTTTCATTAAAAGTACTTCCAAAAATAAATCATCATTTATTTTCAACTGAACATCTTCATTCTATGTATTATATACAAATATTTCTGAGTTTGCTGAATATTCTGTTTTTACGTTGAAAATTATTTCTTTCACCTTATTTACATATGTTTGATCCCATAACAATGAAGTATTAAATTTCCAAAAACATGCACCAAAATTAAAATATGGAATTCTGATTCTCAATTGTACAATTGAATGATCTGTTCTATATCCATTTAATACATATACATGTTCAACTCTAGACAGTAATTCTTCAGATATAAGATACAAATCAAGTCGTGCCATTTTACGAGGGTTTTTCGTATCCCAAGTGTATGTTTTTGTATTTGGATTATAACTTCTCCAAGGATCTATTAGGTTATAATCTTTTATGTTTCAAAACTCTTTCTCTATTTCTAGAATTATTAATACCATTATAATTATAATAATCCAGTTCTGGATCTAGTACTAGGTTCCGATCCCCACATATTAATACACAATCTGACATGAATTTATCAATAGTTTCTCTAATGTGGTTTAAGAAGCCAGGAAAATCATTATTAGGACAATATATCTTTATAACAGATACCGTGAACTGCTTTTCTAGATTAATTTTTAATGCTAAAAAAATGCCTAAGTTATCTTTACAGGAACAAATTATGAGAGGCTGTTTGGATCAGCCATAATGGACATAATCCGTGATTTGATGTTTGAATTAAAAAGCAACAGAAACGATATCGTCTTGAGCATTATAACTTAGGTTTTATGTTTATAATATTTATAACCATTAGGTCGTTGCCACTGCTGGTGGACCGTTTGAGTCCCCGAGGGTATACATGAATCTTGTACCTGGTATTTCGGTACCAGCTGTTCATCTTATAATAAAGTAATATTTGGCACTGATAACACTATTTAAATTCGAAAATTTTCTAAAGCTATGATAGTAATTTTTTATACAGTGTTACTCTTAGACGGATTTCGGCTATATTTTAGAGATATTATTTGGCCTTGTATGATACCACTTTCTCTTTAGAAAATACACATAGTTTTCAAATTGGACCTCAACTGATGAAGTTTAATTGACAGAAACGATATCGTCTAGAGCATTATAACTTAGGATGTTTATAATATTTATAACCACTAGGTCGTTGCCACTGCTGCTGGACCGTATGTTTATAATAAATATTAAATAATGATATACAAAATGCAACATAATATATTGTATATCTATGAATGACATTACTAAACTACAGTTTCTTTTTTCCGCTAATATATTTATAGCACGGATATAATATATTTCATTGCTTTATATATATATATATATATATATATATATATATATATATATATATATATATATATATATATATATATATATATATATATATATATATATATATATTACCGAGGGTAATTTACGGAATGGATGAAAGAAAAATAAAAAAGGAATACAAATTAGAAGGTAGTAAACATTTTCGAATAGTGCTTTTCGGTATTTTTGGTGTTCTGAAAACAAGGACACCAATGATTACAAAGAAAAGAAAGTGACAATATTTTGCCAAGTATTATTTCCGTTTGACATTTTGTATTAGCAATGTTAAATTCTGTTAACTTCAGACAGTTTTATAAGATTTAAGGACCTCCTATGAATGTTTGGTACTGAAATACTATTAACATGGTAGGGTTTTCTCGAGAAAAACAAGGTTGAAATTATTTTTGTGATTTTGGAACATTTAAAGTAAGGTTTTTTTCTTTAAACAATTTTTCTCCATTTAATGTGGGTTGGCGAGAAAAATTAGGTTTAAGTGATAAAGTACGCCAATATCACAACAACATTCACACCCTTTTGTGAGTACCATGTTGGCGATTTGTTTGACTCTCAGAATAAAAAAGAGAAAAACTAGGTTTAACTGATTAAGCACGCCAAAATCACAATAATGAGTTAAACCTAGTTTTTCTCCTTTAGATGTGATTGTGGTGCAGTTTTTCTCAATCAACCTAGGTTTAACTCATATTTGTCATTTTGACTCAATTAAACCAAATTATTTTCAATTAATGAGAGGCTACTGAGAAAAAATAGGTTTAACTGGAGAAAAGCTAGGTTTGACTCATTAACGTGATTTTGACCATTTAATTTTTTTTTATTTCTCTCTTATAGTCAAATGAAAATGTATATTGTCATGTTGTAAATTTTGCATTTACTTGGTGGGTGTAAATACAAAATTTTCTACACCAACCTGGATAATTCAAAATTTACAACATGACAATATGCTAGAATACACTTGTATTTACTGATAACCTTTTTCTTGAAATCTCAGTTTCGTTTTATTTTAATCATTTACTCATTGTGAATATTGATGTACAAGTTGTTATTCCTAACACAATGCATTAATGCAACTGTCAACGAATATTAAGAAACCAATTATACCGATACGCGTCCATTTCATAAATTTCAACATCAATGTCACGTGGAAAGATCTACATTATGCTGTTTTAAACAGGACGCATCTCATCCATGTTTAATTATGGTTCGAATTCGATTAAATGTTTTAATCATGTTTCAAAATTTACAGGTTTTTGTGACGAGGTTTGTCAGTGCACTTGCAGATGTCCCAGGGTCTCTTCCCTGGTACACAATGCAACCAGCTGATCTAAAAAAAAAATAGCCACCACCACCAATGAAGAGAAAATTGTGAGTGGTGTAAAACACCATTCAGACATGCAAATTAATTAAATGTTGGTTTGAATCGATTATCTATCAAATCTAGCTTTCATTTTAAGTATTCATTTTTTCACTTTCACTTTCTAAGAATGAGATATTTTATGGCAAATCTTATCAAAATATAATTAAATTATAAATCTATTCAGTTAATTGTTACTTTAACTGATACAAGTCACATTGATATTCAATTTTAATCTGAATTCTTACCTAAAAACACAACAGAAAATAAATGAAAACCGGTCGGCCATATGTTGATCAGGGATATTCCAATTTGAAACTTTTGATATGTTCCCCATTTTCCAAGACCGCGCCATATTTCGTCCACATCCACCTTAGGATCCAACATAATGATAGATGTATTTACTTTGACCCGTTACTTTGTGTCTAAGGTATCTAATTTGACTACAAGATATACGTAATTTCGCTGATTACAATACAAAAGTCTATCCTATGCTATTAATGAGCAAAACGCTTTCACGGTCAGTTTTCGGACTCTTTCTGCTTTAATGAGCCGATGACATTGTGTGTATACAATGAGCCGGTATATATGTAAGCAAGGAAATGTATTCACAGTCACTTTAGTTTCTTATGTTGTCATCCTCTGAATACAGGTGATTTAATTAACAGTAAACAATTGAAAAATGTGTGTAAACAAAGAAAAATAGGGGGAAAAACAACAAAACGAACTTTATATACTTACTATCTGTGTTCAGCGACCCAGAAGTGTTTACCGAGCTTGAAAAAAAATACATCCCCAATACGTAATGGGTCCAGCAAAAGCCTCAAATTTTTATTTTTTTTTTACATTTTTAAATTTTATTGTCCACAGCAACCTACAAAAGAAGAAATGATGAGGAGCCCTGTTTATTTCTAACGGCTTACATATATGCATATTCTTTTAAAATTAAAGTATTCACTTCAATAGAAAAAGGAAAAATCTTTAAGTATTTGCATAACATTTATTACATAAAATTCTCAAACCATCAACAAATATAATTGAGTTTTTTATTTTAGTGCAACATACATAGAAAATACTTTGTTTATATTGAAAATTCCTTGAAGTTATACGGTAAGTGCAAGTAAATCTTAATTCTTATAGTTCTTAACATTTTACCAAACTAATTTGATGACGAGGTTCGAAAGTATATATTGAATAAAGAACTCAAGAGAAATATGAGTGCCAGGGAGAAGTGATGTTAGTAGGGTGATGTTGTCTAGATGAACGCAAGATCTATCACGTGACAAACACCTTGTATGGAAAGTAGGCGGTTGAATACACATTCCAGAGAATCCTCTTTTCTATTCACAACATCGTGATGCACAGATCTTTTTCCATTTAGCGAGGTGGTCTTTATGCGAGGTTTTACTGTAATTAATTTCTTTAGGCAACATAAGATACTCTATTAGTTTGATTTTACCAAAATATGTTGTAAAGAGGTGTCGCCACTGCTTTACTGTTTGTTCAATTTTTTAAAGTTTATTTGAATAAAATGTTTTTGTCATTATCTCTATATCAACATCAAATTCAAACCTTAATAACTCATATTTACTTTTGTGACAAGATAACCTTTTACTGAAAACTTTTGAACCGAACCAAATGACATATGATATTGAAAAAAATATTTTTTGACCTGACATTTTCCAAAACATTTAATTTCATCCATACGTAAATCTTAAAGAATTTTTTAAATCATAAAATTGGCTAACAATTAATTCCTTATCTATAAATTTTATACCTGTAATTTTATTACTGTTTCTCAGTCTTAAGGACAAACTTTTTGCACATACAAGAAGTACATATTTTGACAGCCTAGATGTTTCATTAAGATGCGACAGATAATTACCCATGTTTAGTCACTGTACTATTGAAATGCAAGTGCAAATCACAAATATAATAAATATACAATTAAGGGAAGAAGGACAAACATTTAAGGGAAGAAGGACACCTGGTCACGTGACCAGAATGTCAGTATAGTAATATAAACTGGAACTTTAAAAGAATTCAAAAGAGTAGCCATCTGACCCAGGACTTTTGTTATGTTTAATTTTGAAGGACATTAAATACTGGTAAGACACTATATTTTTACATTAGAAATAATATTTTTAGTTATTAAGAAAAAAAACTAAAAACACTTTTTCAGTTATATGGTGGCGGTCAGTATTGGTGGAGGAGAGAACCCGGTTACAACGAACCCGGAAGAAACCTCCGTCTTTCCACCAGATAACTTCTCTCTCCAAGCATATCGTTGAATATCTGTGTTTAATTCAACATATGGTGTTTATATTTCACAAATGATTAGATATGCTAAGGCGTGTTCAACATATGAACATTTCATACACAGAGGTAAAGTATTTACTGATAAACTGTTGTCACAGGAATGTGCGTTTGATGTCAACGTTCCACAATTATTACAGACGGTATATTTGCCGTGTTTGCGATTACACTTAAAGGACATTACAATTTTGGTATAAAATGACACATATTCCCCCTCCCACCCCTACCAAATTGATGAGTACACACTTTATACACATGGAAATTGATTAATGTAATCTGGTAATTACTTATTTATTTGTCTGTATTTATGTATATTGTATTTATTGATTTATCTCTCGTCCATAGCCAGGGAGGACAGAATTTAATCTATGAACGGGGCGAACAATGATATATAATTATATAATAAACATAACTGAAAATACATGTATTAATACATTCCGGCGATCACTAAATAAAATGTTGAGTTATCTGTTCAATTGCGTATGTTGAGTCGTCTGTACCAATTATGACGAGGATTTGTTCCTCACTTTTTCATTTAGATTTAACTGTGGTCTCACGTCAGTAGGGGATGCTTTTTCCTATATATGGCACCTGATCCCACTTCTGGATTTCCACTTCCGTGTTTGTCTAATATTAACTAGATTTGTTTATGTTTCCTGGATACTTCGATATCTGAGATTTTTATATCTCTAAAAAATTTATTAGGGTCATTGTTTTCCATGATGCCTCGGACCATTTTTTTTATATGTTTGTAATTATGTGTATCCTTTTAGAATTTAATTCTAAATTCAAATCACCAAACATCATTACTTCATTGTTTGCTATAATATATTTATTATTAACAATACCTTAGAAAACTGGTTAAAACAAATGCAGAAGACGATCCTTTCTGTTAATAAGACTTCCTCAGTGACTCAGACACAAATGTATATATCCGAAAGAAAAGATGATATCATACAAGACCAAATAATAAATCTAAATGCATTGCCAAATCCATCTGAGAAGTATCCATTGTAAAATAAATATACTTGTTTTTTAGATGTTTTGAATTTATAAATGGTGCTATCTGAGGGAAATATTACTTTAGTCTCAAATATTAGGCTGGTACCGATATACAAGATACTGGTTTTATGTATACTTTCGGTGACTAAAACAGTTCACCAGCAGTGGCAACGTCCTAGTGGTTATCCAACCTCTCGATTTCAAGAGGTCCGTGTTTGTCCATTTTTACCATATTTGCATCTATATCCTGGACATCCTAGTGATTTATACCTTGGTATCTGAAACTTTTTCTATTATAATATAAAAACCTCAGATACCAAAGTGTAAATCAATAGAATGTCCAGGACATAGATACAAATCCGATAAAAAATGGACAAACACGGACCTCTAGAAACCAAGAGGTGGGATCAGGTGCCATGGAGGAGTAAGCATCCCCTGTCGACCGGTCACACCAGCCGTGAGTCCACAGTCAAGTCCAGTGAAACACGTGAGGAGTGTATCCTCGCCACAATTGGTACAGACGTTCTCAACAACCGCCAACGAAAAGGCAACTCAACATTTCACTTAGTGAAACAGAGTAGTCGCAAACAAGACTATTATACCGACCGTAAAACTTGCGGAACGTTGACATTAAACGCGGTTTTCGATATCCCTGTGTCAATAATTTGTCAATGAGTAGTTTACCTCTGTATAACTATTATCAACAATAACTCCGTAAATAGTTATATAAAATTGGTCAAAACCATTGCTCAAGACGGTCGTTTCTGTCATGCATTTGTTTTCTAATCTGTATTTGGGCCATATATGTTATAAACTAAGGTCAATTTAGTATTCTGTTCTATATCTATAATACAATAATTACCCTGACTATCATTATATGTGTTGTTGATTACAAATTCAATATTATTCATAAAGTGCTACATCGCGTGAATTAATTGCAAAGGAGGTGAGAATGTATTTATATCCCCTTTTTGAGGTAATAGGTGATTCTTGTTCCCCTGTAACATTCCAAGGCATATGTTTTTTTCTTTTTTGTTGTTTTTTAGGTAGTGAAAAACATATTGTATTTTTGTTTATTTGGCTTTTTTTGTTTATTCTGAAAACCTTGACAATTAACTGAGAATATATTTACGTCATTGTGTCCCCATCATTGTGATAATTGATATCTTTTATAAACTGACAGCAAAGAAAATGATTCAAATGTTAATTCATATTGCGGGGGACGTTATAGCGAATGTGTGTAAATAACTGCAGGAAAATACTTTTATTTCAGTAAAGCAGAAAATATCATTAAGGCCATCATGAAACATGATTTGCTTATTTGTGTTATTCTTGTACATGTTTATGATAACGGCTGGGGATCAAACAAAAGATACTGGATACAAAAAGGAAATGTGAAAGTTTGATATTAGTTGAATTAAATACACAATAACAAAACATATTTAATAAATCAATGTGGCATAAACTTTTACATGTCCACGAATCCCATATTATCGATTTCGGTTTAAATGCATTTAGTTGTTTCTGTGTCAAATTAAAAACAAGTCAGTAACTGTTCAAACGAAACAATAAATTAAAAAAAATATGTCGATTATGAACGTAAGTGCATGACACTCTTATTTATAAATATTAAACAGCGAAGTCGAAGAAACATCGGAGCATAAATTACTTTCTTCTCCAAAATGTTAATTGAAGAAGTTTTACATTGGTTTATTACAAATGTGACCATTTCAATTTCCATGTCATGAACTTCCTGTCATTGAACTTTCCTAAGTAGTACTATTCCGTCTTTTTTTGCCTATGGCGTTTTCATTTCACAACTTATACGTTATGCCAGGGCATGATCCTCTTATGAATGTTTTATTCTAAGAGAAAAAACGATACGCCAATTAAATACTAACACAAGGTTAAGTTGTTGAACGCTTGAAATCGTCACTAAGGATATATTATGGTCAATACGGGGATCTTGTTAAACAATATGAAGTCCCCCACTCAGGAATTCTGGAGAGTATTCTGAAACATGACCACATACAGCGACTCACTTTCGCGAATCATATCTAAAACTAACTGATGACATTTTCATCAAACTCGAGTGGTTTCCATGGTGTAGCATGCCAGCAGAGGACGCTGCCTCCTTCCGGACACCTGGTCCTATCCTGTTTGGGATTCGCAATTGCCCTTCATGTTGAGTACATTTGTATATCTGATTTGTCTTCGATTATCCATTGGTACTTCTTTTTACTGCAGTCTTTACTGTTGATATTGACACTGTATGTATTTTACCTGGAAAATACTGTATCTCACAAACTATCTAATGAGAGAGAGAGAGAGAGAGAGAGAGAGAGAGAGAGAGAGAGAGAGAGAGAGAGAGAGAGAGAGAGAGAGAGTACAACAAATTGTATCATGACTCGTTTCAGCTGTTAATGTACTGAACCAGGAGTTGCAGCTTGTTCGATAATACAGACTTTCTTTCTGTCGATAGTTCAAACAAACGGATGCAAGTGTGGACAACTTCGAAGAGAAAATAAACCATGACAATATGTTTTGTATTTTATTTTCTTCATATTCATATAATTAATCATTTGGAGAGGTACAAGGTGTTTCAAAAACATGTCCCGACTTTACCGTTCAATAGAATATATTACAGGATGCATTATTTGAGGCTATTTCTGCTGGGACCATATTGGTCATGTAATCTATCCAACTCGGTTACCATAGTTCCTTTAAGTCTTCGAATCGGAAATTTTATCAACCATCTATAGCTCTTAGCAATTCCGATAAAATATCTGGTTCCACGTTTTCATGTTTGGCCCATCGTCTGGTATAATCCTCGACAGATTTTCTTAAAATAATATTTTTTAGGTTTTCATTTTCAACAATGGAAAGGTCGCCGGTAATTACATGCCCGATAGGAATTATATTTGAAGGGAGACGATGCACATGAACATGTGACGGTACTACGTAAAAATGGTTGATGTTTAGGCACTGCAAAACCCGTTTGTAATTGAATAGCTTAGATGCGATGCTGAGATGCAAGGAGTGGTCTTCAATTTAAAATAACACACGACTGAACTTTTCTTGTGATTTACAACTCTACTAATGTTTAAACCGTCTATACTTTTATTTGAAAATTTAAGTTTAAAGAAAATACGTTTCCATTCAGCACAGTTATCGTTTGTAATGAGTGTAGGTTTGAACGGTCTGTGATAAGGAATGCCCATTACAACGGAGTTCAGTGTGTATTCTGGGGTTGAAAAATCCTTGCAGCGGTTCATTATTGCTTCCTGAAAAAGTTCATTAAGAAGTGTGTAAGGGATAGAATAAAATTTGCTGCGAATGTTATGCAGACCCAATTTTTGTTAACGTGAAATAAAAGAGATTAAAAAGTGACAACATATATTTTGGGTCTGTTTTATGAACGATGTTAATGACTTCGCATCGTAGGGGTAACCTATCTTACACAAATCTTCACGTTGTCTACGTAAGGGTTACTCAAGGTGGGATTGCTAGTCCAGTGGTATATATTTTCAATTATATACAGTCTCCTAGACAAAACGGAATTTTCAGGAAAGTTGAACTGTCGATAGATCACAAATTTCAATTGGAAACAGTACTGCAAATACCATATGAACTAGATGTTCTTATTCACCACAGGTGAGAGGGATCATGGAGTTTTTTGGATAACTATTATCAGTATTTATAATTGTTCTATGCTTTTTATGTGCTAAAATGGGCCTCTGTAGCTATGTGTTTAGGACATCACCTGTAGTCAGCGCAAGTTCGAGTCCCGCTGAAACCTAATTTTTTTTACTATTTACATGCGTAAGGCCGGTAGTTTCTTTTCGGATACATTGAAACTAGTATATCTTCGGGACACAACAAACTGGACTCCACCATTTGACCAAAAAAGTGTTGAGTGTGGCTTAAAGCAACGTCAAAGATTAGATTAAAGGTTAAATTATGTAAATGTAAATTTATGTAAATTTTATTTATTTCCAGACAAATACCAAAAGTGACGGAAGAACAAAACATTAAACTTGAAAAAAATAAAACTTACAGAAGCAGCTAATGTACCAAAAACATGAAATAAAAACAATAAAACACCAGGTCCTGGTGGATGTACGGCAGAATTCTTTAAGTTCTTTTGGAGAGATATATGGCACTTTTTGGCTGTATGGTTTTGAATATGCGAACCATGGACACAAAATACACACTACTATATTTCTTCGGAATGCAAAATGGCGAAACAATACTACATTTATTTTATGAATGCACACTTGTACAATAATTAGTTTCAAAACTTTTTAAAAAAAAAGAGTATGTTTAAATGGCACCCAAATGCACACCATAGTATAGGCCTAGGCCTATAGGTCTGCCAAGGTGAAATAAGCAGAATTCTTCGGAAAGCAAAGATTGGATAAATAGAAGTTATACCCAAAATGTATCTTTTAACGCTATTCAATATATATGTGAAAATAATGCATTGAATACAGTCTGGTGAAAAATATATACATGAAACTGAAATAACAGAAAAAAGGTTTAATATTGAAATAATGAAATTAAGAATATCTGAATATATAAAGTTTTTAAAGTATATACATAAAAACTGTCACATTGGACAAGTTTGACAAACAATGGCGATATTTCGACATAATTTATATAAACTTAATGATTCTCTCATTATGGAATACACAAGCCGTACTGTAAGAGTGTGAGGATGTAAGAAGTGCGAATTGTCTGTAATTGATCTTCTAAACGAAGTCTGAAATTATAACGAGAGTACCGTAAACGGTACATAATACGCCCGCGATGAAATGCAATGCACAGTTATTAGGAAGCATTTAACACTTAGCATTCACTATTGGGGCGCGAAAGAGGAATATCAATGGCGTTGAGATTAGTTTGTGATTATAACATTGTATAATATACTAGTAGTCATGTGCTCACTTTTGAATTTATCTTCAATTTAAAAGTAAGCAAATGACACAGGTATAACATACACATGGAGATGCATAATAAAATGCGTCTGAATTCGAAAACCTACCAGGTTTACATGTTGTTATATCATGAACATATATATGCAACTATCTCATAAGTATTATATGTCTTTTTCGAACAAATTGCTACAAAACATACAAGAAAGGCAACAAAAAAAAAATCAAAGATTAAATTATTCATTCAAATCAAATAATAATTGTCCAAACGTTTCACTGCTATATTTTGTGACACCTTAGAAGACAATATCTTAATGGATTCTATTTGCTTGTAAGCGGCGATACATCCATTCTAGCTCTTGGTAATTGGTTTATCCTTTTCTAATGTCATTTATTTTTCTATTAATTTTCTTCCCGGTTGTATTTATTTCATCCGGCTTAGTCCAGTTTATCATGTCTCCCAACGTTTGAGGTAGTTCCTGCCCTTTGGTTTCTGGTAACATACATGAGAGACCTGCAACTACGATACAACCGATGCCAAAAATAACACCTGGTCCCCAGAGAACGGTATCTACCTGTAAAAAGACAATAATATCTAAAGAATAATATAATTGAAATAAAGGCCTTTTACTTTACTTTTGCTTTATTGCATGTAAACATATAAATTAAGAATACATTTAGGAAAACTGGGGTAAATACCATTTTTGAATCTTTAACGTACGAAAACATATTAGGATCTTTGCTAAAAATAAATGAAATCGATAATTCATTTTCATCTGAAATTCGGTCTAATTTCTTTGAAAATAAGAAAAAATAGAGAAAGAAGACCAAAACACGTATATTTTGTAGAAACAGTACTTCAAGGGTCATTGGCTGTGTTTCCCCAAAACATTATTTTGATTTTTTTTTCTATTTTTACTACTTGTAATTGGTGTTCGATAAGAAATAAAATCTATACATAGGCATAGAAATACCACATTCATATGTTTTGTGAAAATAAAGTCAGTTCCAGTGCTTTATGCATTTACAAATACATGTAGAAAGGTTGAATTAATAAATTGCTAGTGAATAATTGCCAAACTGGGTTTCCCAAGCAATTTCCACAAAAAATATCGGAATCTAAGAATATTTATCTTTTCTAAATGAATACCAATATTAATAACACTACCAAAGGAATAGTTGTACAAAGGAGGCCCAGATACTGTAAATATAAATATGTCACCAAATCCGTATAAGAGCATCCATTGTAAAAACGATTAAAAATTTTGTTTGTTAGTTTGTTTATTGTTGTTTAACGTCCCACTCAAGAATCTTTCGCTCATATGGAGTCGTCAATAATTTCCTGTGAAGGCTTTCAAATGCCGGTGAAGGGCTTCAAATTTTGGCCTATGCTCGGCATTTACGGCCATCGAGCAGTGAGGGTTATTTAACCTGCGACACCTACTGTGACACGCGATCTCGTATTTTACTGTCTTATCCGAAGGACAGATACAAATGATACATACCAGAGAGGAGGAATAGGGAGCAACCATTGCCGCTACTGTAGCTGCAACACACGTCGATCCGAGTCCGAAATTACTGAAAATTAATTGATTTATATATATGAATGTCAGAGTTTACTCTCCAAAACCACTGCAAACTCGCTATTTTGGAAAACTTGTTGTTTCAGGCCTTTCAAAATTCATTATCTGTTTTTGTCTTACATGCGCATACATGCATTTAGGACATGCGCACATACAAATTCTTCCAAATGTAGTAAAATTGCGTTCATAACATTATTAATTATAAATAATATATATATAATTGTAAATTAAATGGTATAATGAAAAAGATTCTGCAGTTTTCTGACGAAACGACTCTCTCTCTCTCTCTCTCTCTCTCTCTCTCTCTCTCTCTCTCTCTCTCTCTCTCTCTCTCTCTCTCTCTCTCTCTCTCTCTCTCTCTCTCCAGACTTACCGCATATCTGTCGGATATAGTTCAGGTGTATACAAGTACAACAAATTGTAGGATCCCGTAATTCCCATTTTCCCTAGGAAACCAAATACCATTGATGTTTTTATTGCAGTTGGGTTGTCTAATTTTAGAAAATATACGATTTAATTATTTTACGGTATTAAATGGAGGAAAGTGTGACAACAATTTAATGTGCAATAGTAGGGAAATATAACTCCACAGTATCGTATCAGTGTTGTGAATATATTAATACATGTTATTTTGGAGAATTATTTGAAGCAATATGATTAAGCGTTGTTCTCCAATGGTACCACAAACAAAAATGAATTAACTGTTTGTCCGGCATATAACCAGATGTCTAAATTGTCCAAATGTTGCAGCAAAAGAAAATTATTGTTGCAAAACAAATCTTATATTTGAGAATATAAAGAAGTTATAAATATAGTGGCATGCATTGGTAACTCGAATATGATTGAAAGTGCAGTTCTTTTATTAACCCACTCACCCCTAAAAGACATGGACTGGTCTAAGCCATTGATTTACAGAAGAGTCCATTGTATTACAGGTAATGATTAGTTAAGTGAAATGCACTGAGGATATGATAGATTTTAATTAACGGTATTGTTTATAATATTTCATCACTGACACAAAACTTACAACAAATAAGTAAAGAGTTGTAACTCCGAGGAAGCGCGCTCGGTTCACGACCGGAGGATTGCGGGTTCGAGCCTCGGCGGAGGCGGCTGGCTTTTCCTGTTCTTCGAAGAGAGTTCCAGTGTCACAGTAGGTGTCGGAACGTTAATGAACCCTCACTGCTCAATGGCCGAGCACAGAACAAAATTTGCAGCCATTCACTGGCATTTGGTGACGTCTCCATATGAGTGAAAGATTTTTGATACAACATCAACAGTAAAGAGTTACCTACCTTTGAATGTTAAAAGTGTGACAGAAGTTATAAGGGAAAGTCCAGCAATGACATGGAGTAAAACATTGGATTTTCGTCTACCTATCCTGAAAAACACCTTACGTTTCTGAGAAGTTGGTTATCTTAAGTTTCGTTTGAATTTTTTTTCTCTCTTTTATGTACATTGTTTATGATAAAAGAAACATGATACATACTATGAAAAATACATACATACATATATACATACATACATACATACATACATACATACATACATACATACATACATACATATAAATACATACATATATACACACATACATACATACATACATACATACATACATACATACATACATACATACACACATACATACATACATACATACATACATACATACATACACACACACACACATACATACATACATACATACATACATAATATACATACATACACACACACACACACACACATACATACATACATACATACATACATACATACATACATACATACACACACACACACACACACACATACATACATACATACATACATACATACATACATACATACATACATACATACATACATCTCATTTTATGATGGATTACTAACATCCATTTATTTTATCACTCAAAGCGTATTGTAATAATACTTTACCTATCAACGATTAAAGAAAATAATATATTGCCTGGTATTTCTGCGATAGCACTGAGAAAAAAATTCAGAAACCGGTCACCAGGCATGGCAGACGACGTTAGATACAATCCATAATATGTCAAATTGTCCACGAAGAGAGCTACAAAAGACAGTAAAACAATGACTATGAGAAGTTAACACCATAATGTTTTCGAAGTCAAATGATGTGCCGAATATACCGAATGGAATGTATACCATGAATAATCAGGAAATTGGTTTAGAATAGATGTTAAATTGCTCATGCTACCGAACTAACATCAATGCATAAAAGTGATTAAAAAAAAAAAACTATTACATTATAAAATTGTCAGATACCAATGTATAAATCCTCAGAATGTCCAGGATACGTACGTACACAAAACTGGTGAACATTTGACAAACACGGCCCTTTGGAAATCCAGAGGTGTGATCAGGTGTCATGGGGGAGTTAGCATCCCGTGTTGATCGAATAAACCCGCCGTGAATCCCCATTCAAACTCAAATGAAATAAGTGAGTAACAAATCGTTGTCACAGTTAGTACAGACGACTCACCGCTATCGGACACGTGACTCAACATTTTGGACTATAGTTGACTTAGAAATATGATTTGTTTTATTTTCTAGAAATATACAAGTTGTTTATGTGATTATTGTCAAAGTCGATGACAACGGAAAGTTATTGCATACATATCTGTATACTAACCTATCCATAAGATTAACGAGTTCCGAAGCAGCAATTTTTTCTTGAAGATATCAAAAAGTACAAATTTCTTCCTGATGTATTTTTGTTTTCTATCGTGCTCTTCGCCAAATGCCATAGGTTCACATTCGTCTAAGTTAAGCCCATTTTGATTTTTAGTCATAACCTGTGGTGGGTCAGGAAAAAGATGGCTTTCAGCTTCTGTAGAATCAGGATACAGGATTTTTATAATTGCATCTGGGTCTTTTTTGTTCATTTTCGCGGCTGTGCATATCCATTTTCTGACCTGCTTTTCACTGCCATGTGCAACTAGCCACCTGGGAGATTCTTTCTGTATCCTGTAAATAAATGTTACAACAGATATGTTTACTTTATGCATATGAAGCTAACAGATTATAGCATTCGTTGTAACGTTTTACACTTTATAATTTAAAATTTGAATAGTGTTTTAGGCTCCACTCAATTATGTTTCAGTTATATTGTGGCCTCCAGATTTTAATGGTGGGGAGAGAAATCGGTTACAAAGTACCCGGGATGAAACCACCGACCTTCCACAAGTAAACTGGCAAACTTTATCTCTCACACACACACACACACACACACACACACACACACACACACACACACACACACACACAAGCAGCTTAGATTCCAGCGGCGGTTGGAAGTGAAATACGTCATTGTTCAAAGCGCGATGCTCTAACCACTCGGTCATGGATACTTCCTTTTCACTCGAATAATTCTGTCGAATGATCGACAAGTGATTGTTCCGTTAGCTGAATGCAATTTAATATTAAAAAACAAATTGAATACACATGTCTAAGATATAAGAGCTAATTCTGGGCAAGATAGGACAAAATCACAAAGACACGACAGCTTGCAAAACACTTGATGCAAAAGAAAGTTATTTTTAAGTGACGACTTTCATTATCGTATTCAATATAAACATACATATATATTTCATCGGTACTAAACCCGAAATTACTTTAAAGTTATCGAATCATAAACGAACTAGTATGAAATACTTAAACTAATACCAAAGTTAAAAAGTTAGTTTTAAATAAAAAGTCAAAACAAATGCTCAAGATGATATTTTCTGTAAATATGAATTCCACAGTTGAGGTAGTATTTAAAATAGAAGTTTTTCCATATGAAGAAGTGGTATCATACAAGACCAGATAGATTTTGTAAATAAAATAAATATATTACCAAATTCGTCTAAGACTAAGTGCCCTGATACAAAAGATGAAAAGCTTAGCTTTTATCTCTACTTATTTTAAAACACACAATTTTGTATACATGTATGTAAAAATTATTAACGAACCAGTACGAGAAAATACTATGCAGTGAGAGAAGGCCAGCTAGTAGTTGCAGACACCTCCATGATTTGGTTCTCAGTATGTAGGCAAATAAGGGTAGTGTCGAACAACACAGAGACCATGCTATAGCATATACAAACATGATAGTTCCCCTCATAGATGTTGGGAAGATTTCAATAGAATACGTGAACTGACACAATCCAATACCCTGAAAAATATATAAGACTTTTTTCTTTCTTTTATAAAACCGACTTTTTCATCATCAAAATAAATATAAATCCCCTTAAAGCTGCCGTATTTGATTACCCATTTTTTTGCCATCCGTGCCAAGCAAGTAATTGTATATGAACACCGTTTCCCCCGTTCCTTGTCATCCGTGCCAAGCAAGTGAATGTATATGAACACCGTTTAACCTTTACCCGCCATCCGTGCCAAGCAAGTAAAGATATATGATTACCGTAATATAAACACTAGTACCAATGTCATACAGTAACTTTGCAGAACCAATTTCATACAGTAACTTAAGAGTACCAATGTCATACAGAAACACTGCAGTATCAATGTCATACAGTATCTTTGGAGTACCAATATTAAACAGTAACTTTGTAGTACCAATGTCATACAGTAACTTTGGAGTACCAATGTCATACAGTAACTTTGGAGTACCAATGTCATACAGTAACTTTGGAGTATCAATGTCATACAGTAACTTTGGAGTACCAATGTCATACAGTAACTTTGGAGTACCAATGTCATAAAGTAACTTTGGAGTACCAATATTAGACAGTACCTTTGGAGTACCAATGTCACACAGTAACTTTGTAGTACCAATGTCATACAGTAACTTTGGAGTACCAATATTATACAGTAACTTTGGAGTACCAATGTCATACAGTAACTTTGGAGTACCAATGTCATACAGTAACTTTGGAGTACCAATGTCATACAGAAACACTGCAGTATCAATGTCACACAGTATCTTTGGAGTACCAATATTATACAGTAACTTTGGAGTACCAATGTCATACAGTATCTTTGGAGTACCAATGTCATACAGTAACTTTGGAGTACCAATGTCATACAGAAACACTGCAGTATCAATGTCACACAGTATCTTTGGAGTACCAATATTATACAGTAACTTTGGAGTAACAATGTCATACAGTAACTTTGGAGTACCAATGTCATACAGAAACACTGCAGTATCAATGTCACACAGTATCTTTGGAGTACCAATATTATACAGTAACTTTGGAGTAACAATGTCATACAGTAACTTTGTAGTACCAATGTCATACAGAAACATTGCAGTATCAATGTCATACCTTAACTTTGGAGTACCAATGTCATACAGTAACTTTGGAGTACCAATGTCATACAGAAACATTGCAGTATCAATGTCATACAGTATCTTTGGAGTACCAATATTATACAGTAACTTTGGAGTACCAATGTCATACAGTAACTTTGGAGTACCAATGTCATACAGTAACTTTGGAGTACCAATGTCATAAAAGTAACGTTGGAGTACCAATGTCATACAGTAACTTTGGAGTACCAATGTCATACAGTAACTTTGGAGTACCAATGTCATACAGTAACTTTGGAGTACCAATGTCATACAGTAACTTTGGAGTACCAATGTCATACAGTAACTTTGGAGTACCAATGTCATACAGTAACTTTTGCAGAACCAATGTCATACAGTAATTTTGCAGAACCAATGTCATACAGTAACTTAAGAGTACCAATGTCATACAGTAACTTTGGAGTACCAATGTCATACAGTATCTTTGGAGTACCAATGTCATACAGTAACTTTGGAGTACCAATGTCATACAGTAACTTTGGAGTACCAATGTCATACAGTAACTTTGGAGTACCAATGTCATACAGTAACTTTGGAGTACCAATGTCATACAGAAACACTGCAGTACCAATGTCATACAGTAACTTTGGAGTACCAATGTCAAACAGTAACTTTGGAGTACCAATGTCATACAGTAATTTCTGCTGCTGGTACAATGTGTTCAGAGTGGTACAGTCCAAAGAAGAGTACCAATGTCATACAGTAACTTTGGAGTACCAATGTCATACAGTAACATTAGAGTACCAAGTGTCATACAGATTGTTGTGCAGTATCAATGTCACACATATCTTTGTAGTACCAATATTATACAGTAACTTTGGAGTACCAATGTCAAACAGTAACTTTGGAGTACCAATGTCATACAGTAACTTTGACATGTCGTTTTCCAGCAGTATATGCAATAGTGGAAGACAGTATTTAAGGGGGTAAAATCACTACATGGGTTTCTGCTGCTGGTACAATGTGTTCATAGATGGTGTATTCCAGAAGAAGAGAACATGTCATATTTTCTGAAGATATCTGAGACCACACCAGTGTCATGAAGATTGTTGTGTAACATTATGGAGACCACACCAGTGTCATGAAGATTGTTGTGTAACATTATGGAGACCACATCAGTGTCATGAAGATTGTTGTGTAACATTATGGAGACCATATCAGTGTCATTACAGACAGCTTTTATGACAATTCACCTATGAATCTGCATTAACCACTTCTGGAGAAATGATAGACCAAATGCGATATCAAAATGAATATCTGTGGGAACATGATCCTGTTAAAACAAGCCTGTTACGTAATCAGATTGTGTCCTGCGCTATGATCAATACTTTTGTCTAAAGCGATGGACAAATAAATTCAAAAAGTGAAAAAAATTTGTTACTGGTGAGATTTTATGCTATGCCGGTAAAGATGTGAGAAGACATAGTTTATGAAACGTTTTAGATTTCAGATTAACTTGGTAATTCTGATAACAGTCTTAACACTGTGCTTTTTGTACCTATTATATATTACATGCACATCACACAGTCAGTCATTGCAAAGTTCACATGTCGTTCCGAAAACTATCACTGTTAATCATCAGATAACTTCTTCTTATGTAGGACACCAACTCTACACACGCTATCACAGACGGGAACTTAGCAACTAAGCTATACGACAAACGCGACGATTTCGGCTTTCCCATCGTAAATTTTCCATATTTAAGTAGTAATATCCCTCAGTCACCCGCATATGGAGTTTATATTTCACAAATGATCCGATATGCCAGGGCGTGTACAACATATGAAGATTTCCTATACAGAGGTAAACTAATCACTAACAAATTATTGACACAGGGATATCGAAAACCGCGTTTAATGTCAACGTTCTACAAATTTTACGGTCGGTATAATAGGCTTGTTTGCGACTACTCTGTTTCACTAAGTGAAATGTTGAGTTGCCTTTTCGTTGGCGGTTGTTGATACGTCTGTACCAATTGCGACGAGAATACACTCCTCACGTGTTTCATTGGACTTGACTGTTGACTCACGGCGGGTGTGACCGGTCGACAGGGGATGCTTACTCCTCCATGACACCTGATCCCACCTCTTGGTTTCCAGAGGTCTGTGTTTGTCCATTTTTACCGGATTTGATCTATGTCCCGGACATTCTATTGACTTGTACTTTGGTATCTGAAATTTTTTACATACAACAACAACAACAACAACAACAATAACTACAGGTACACATGCAATGATTTTACCTCAATTACTATCTTTTCATATTAAAGTGCAATAGCACTGGTGAAGCAACAGCTATTAAACGGCTCCAGAAATGACATCAGCTCGGTAGGTCGGAACCCCAATGTCAACGTAAAAGATTGAAAAATTGGCTCTATTCTTCAGACGGATATCTAGTGGAAATATTTCTGAAGCAATATACAAAGCATTGTAAACAAAGACTGGCAACAAGGAAATTGGCAGAATTACTAATCTGCAGTCTCCACCACCAAAATCAGAATAATTATCTGAAATGTGAGTATGGCAAAATTCCTAGCCATTTGTTTGGATTAGTGCAGTGGAAGCTGATCAACAAAAAGTGGATGGATAAAAGGAATCCAAAGCTCCGCTGGATGTCCTAACTTCTGCAGATCCTGTTCCTGATTGTCTTTTGTTCATGAACATTGGAACAAACTCGTATGCTATCAAGGTGTGGATGTTATGCTATTCAGTTTGTGTGTTTTGATTTTGTAAATTTGTCCAAACAAAATATTGCCGAAAGGAGATGGACAAAAGAGATAAAAATATCAGCAGTGAGGAGAGAGACTGCGTATTTGATAAATGATGATAGATCAAGGACGGATTCCAAATCAATTTGATTCAACAATACAGATTCTTGATTATTTTCTTTGAAAGATAATATACCACTAAAAATATCACACTTTATATAAGGCTTCAGATTTTGTAAATCTCAGATATGTTTGGTTACAATGGCCATAATGATTGTCTTTCCTTTGTTCTTGATAAATTTAAGAAATGCAAAGATATCTGATTTTGTTGACAATTTGTTCTGCATTATTGACTTAATCGATGTCCCTAAAATGCCAACATGGCATCATTCTGTGTTTGATAAAACACAACACAATGCATACACAATCAGAGAAAAGAAATTTGGTACACTTTTATTGGGAATTCTAATCGGATCGTGGACTATCAAGTATTGATAGCATCTTCAATGGATGGGAATAAAACAATTACTTTGGAATCTTCCCCCTAACATTTTTAAATGGCCGTCAAGCAACGACGGTCTGTCAACCGGTTGCATCTCACATGTACCGATGTATGGATGCGTTGTCGTTGTTGTTGGTGTTGTTGTTGTTGTTGTTGTTATAGGTTTTGTCATTGTAGTATCTATTGTTCCTGTCGTGTCGTCTATACTACAGAGGAAGTTGCTCATTCCTAATCCCGTGGCACCTGATCCCATATCTTCATTTCCAAAAGTTCGGTGCAATTTTTACTGTGTCTACATTCTTTTGAATATAATATTTTTCTGAAGGAAATTATACTTTTCATCTGAGCCAAATAAACAAAAAAATCATAAATAAAGCATTGCGTAAAATTATGTTTACATTTCTTCCCTGATCAACATTATGTTTCATATCTTATCATTGCTCTCTTAACTTTTATACTTTAATGCTTCATCGAATGAAGTCTTAAAAAAAAAAATATATCCTTATGAAATATATATCAATGAAATAAATAATTATCTCTAAGATCATGATGTCGCATCGCTATGCGTGTGCATTTTTACCAAAAAGTCAATCTTTAGGACTTGGATACTTTACCGCTTGAACAGAACCTACGATCGTCCTGATGACCATGTATAGTTCCAATGTTGGGACTAATGCTAAAGCAACACTTGTGACAAAGAATACGATGTGAGTGATACAGGAAATTGGAAGTCTTCCGTATAAATCCGATAAAGACGTAAAAACCAGAGATCCAATCATCTGGCCCAAAGCAAATAACGTTATGCTCAATCCTCCCAATCCTTGGCGTTCACAGACCAGATCCCACTACAAATAAAAATTTATATATATATAATGAGTTAAAAGGTCTGAAATAGAAGCCCGTTTTTTCTCGAGAACATCTTGGTTAATTGCCAGAACGCTTGAAGGCCTACATGTATATCATATGTAGACCGGAATTTTTGTGAAAATTTTTATTCATTGTATGTAATCAAAAAACGATACAAAAGGCATATTTTTAGCACTAGTCATATCACCACGTGATAATTCATTGGAGATGTGAAAAAAAATAATAATCCTGAGATAACTGGTCACTTTCACATTGAAATTAAGCATCGGGGCCATGTTTTAACATCAACTGAATTTTCTGCTTTTCCGATCTTGAGTTATCAGATCTTTTTGTAGTAAGATAAAGAAGGGAAATACGAACCGTTTACAATAAATTATCAGAAAAACCAAAATATTGTATGATACTGTATAAAATATACGGATGGATGCATTGCTTTTGTAAGAACTGGATTATTATTTTATTTAATTGTCAAGAAAGCTAAATGCAGAGTTTCAAAGTCGTGGAAATGGATATCAATGATGAATTAACGGATCAAGACTGGATATAAAAATTCAAGGAAAATAATAATTTAGAAAAAGTATATAAAACAAATGACACAGTAAAAATATTGTCAATCTGTTTAGCTGACTCTTTTTGTGTTTTGTAACCAAATGAAATAACCGTCAAAATGGCGAATACGTCAACTGAAATCAAAATGACGTCATAGGAATTTGGTCAGTTAAGGCCATAAGACATTAAAGAAGCATTAGCCGTGTTCATAAAAAATATTAAAAATTTTCTACTTTTACTATTTGTATTTGATGTACAATAACAAATAAGAGCTATAGACAGGTATAACAACTTTCACATTGAAAGGAGGCATCGGGACCATGTTTAAGATATACATTATATACATTAGCGTTTTTTTTTCTACTTTTCCGACCTCGTTTTAGTAAGATATAGGAGGAAAATTAAAACTGTTTACAATAAATTATCATAAAAACCAAAACATTGGATATTACAGTATAAAATGTACGGCTGGTGGCAGGTGTCCATTTTGCATTGCTTTTGTAAAGTTGGACAAATACTAGATTGGTATTTTGTTAATTGTCAAGCAAGCTAAATTACATATCTACTAACGTCTCAAAGTCATTAATAAATTGATCAAGATTAGAGATAAAAATCAAGGAAAATAATAATTTAGAAAAAGTAAATAAACAAATGAAACTGTAAAAATATTGTCAATTTGTTTAGCTGACTATTTAGGTGTTTTGTAACCAAATGTAATAACCGTCAAAATGGCGAATACATGAACTGAAATCAAAATGACGTCACAGGAATTCGAGCAGCAAAGACCAAAAAATTGTACTTGATGTACAATAACGAATAAGAGCTATAGACAGGAATAACAAATCTTATATATATATATTTATATATAATTATATATATATATATATATATATATATATATATATATATATATATATATATATATATATTAAGAGTAGATATATTACAAAAGTAGGTCCAGTGTGGTATTCATATGCAAATAGTAAGGTTGAGTGAGTCAATTGCAATTTTAAAAAATGCCAAACTTGGGTTTCTGAAGCAATTTTTACAAAATATATAGGAATTTAAGAATTTTTATGACTGTGACTATCTTTTTTTGTTATTGTTTATCAATGTAAGGAATAAAAAAGGAAAATTATATATTATGAAAAAAACAAAGTTAATGGGACTTGAAAGGATAATATTAACAAAGAGCGACTATCCTACTAATCCAGATGTTTGGTCGTCTTTCAAAGTGTATAATTTAGGGCAGACAATTGCTTCAAAAGTGTAAATGGCTTCACATATGTTTATTTTTTTAACTAAACCTTACCTCTGATATAATGGTGTTGTCTGCTTCAACATCAAATTCACGTCCATCTAAACAACTCAAAGTTGCTACTTTTGCTTCCGTTGAATTGCAGCTATAATTATAGATAGTGACGTCACATTTGCCGTATTCCACAACGAGGTTACTAGTAGAATTGAAAAAGAAATCATTGTACTGACTTGTTGATTGTCTTCCATTTCTACACTGAAATGATGGGGTGTGTCCTAAAAGATAGGAAATATTGATATAGAAAAATAAAATCAGTCATCAATTTGATACTTTTTACTGATGTATTCGTAACATGAAAGACTTTTTGTGGCTTTTCAGACGACGACATATTCGCATTCAGTAAAACTTTTAACAAAACTATGCGCCATTACAAGGTTAAAAGAAAGAGAGTAAATATGCCTTACCCAGACACAAATTTTTCAATTCATATATCAATAACAATGTAAAACTTATTGCATTACAATAATGTAGAAACATTTAAAACACATCTTTCCCTAGTTCTGACAAAAATTAGACATTTAATTTTGAATTATCCCTAACCTTGACAAAATTATAGGAACATGTCAAACACATTAGCACCTAACCTTGACAAAAATGTAAGATCATTTTGAAACACATGTGCCCCTTACCTTCACAAAGATATAGGATCATTTGAAATACATTTGCCACTGACTTTGACGGAAATATAGGAACATTTATATCAAATTTGCTCCTATTTTCAACAAAGATATCGGACCATTTAAGGCACGTTTGCACCTAACATGAACAGAAATATAGTACCATTTACGACACATTTACCCTTAACCTTGGCAAAGTAGGAACATTTACGACGAGTACTTAATTTAACCTTAAATGATTACTAGGAACACTTACAACTTATCTAAATTTAACCATGTGCAGAAATATCATTACATTGGATTTTAACATGGACTGTAAGGATGCTTACAACATATGAAATTTCAACATCGAAAACATACTGTGAGAGTATTCACAACACATTTTAAATTGTGAATCTAAGAAACCATCATCTTTTTGAACAAGAACTTCGGTAAATTTGATTGATATTTGATTGAGAATCAAACAGAGTAATTCTAGTGCCATCATCTATAGGCCAGAAAATTTAAATTTGTCTTCACTCTTGTCTCAAAGGCCTCATACTTTTACGTTCGAAATAAAATTGATGTATAACTGTATGTAAAATGAGTGGATAAATGTGTTAACTTCGGTATTAGTTAGATATCTTTGTATCTTATATCTTCTTCATAAGAATAAACATCTTACAGTTCAAACATTTCAATTCATTATATTATACCAGCTCAAGTTTTCTGAAAATCCAGAGATAGGATGAGGTACCATGGAGGAAATTGCATCCCCCGTTGATCGGAAAAACTCGCCGTGAGTCAACAGTCAAATTAAAATGAAATCCTCGTGACAATCGGTGCAGACAAATCAACAACCGCTATCAAACAGGAAACTCAACATTTTATTTAGAGAAGCAGAGTAATTGCAAGCAAGGCCTTAAACCGACCATGAAATAAAATGATATAAAACACGATTCTTATCATCACTCTTACAATAATTTACCCGTAAGTAGTTACCCTTTGTATATGAAATGTTCATATGTTGAACATAATCTGGCATCATTTGCAAGATATAAACACCATTTAATGATGAATGTCGGATATAACTACTTAAAGATCATAGGAAACGAATTTTATAAAATTTTTGTAAAGTGGAAAAATATGAAAAAAATACATATCCAAAAAGATATATCACTTTTAAAACATATCTCACCATAAAGCGTTGCTAGGTCGCCTTTTATATCACAGTTTCTACAGACATCGAGAAATGTCATGCGGGTTATCGCTCCAGTCTGTGACGTCACACGTGTACCATTTCTCACAAGAATCCAATGGATGTAAAGCTACAGTCGACTCTTGTCGGCATATTTAATCTATCTCAACGGGTGTGGTATTCAAATATGAACGGAACAATTAACAGAGATCCAGGCATTTAAATTCAAGACCTCTAAGAAAACCTAGGACGATTTTTTGCAAAAAGAAAATAGTTTAGGTTTTGGTTTATGGTTTAAAACTAGTTTACAGACAGGTTAAGAAACTAGTTGGTTTTCATATGCGGAACATAACGAAGTAAACGGTCGCTGCAATAGATTCATAATGCAGTCGACGAATTAGATGACACCTGAGCCAAAAACATAATGGTTATCACAAGTCTAGTTCCTGCAGACCGGTTTAAAATTACTAGCAACACAGAATTATATTGAAAATATGGTTAAATAAAAGCAGGAGAATTTCGCGGGAACATTTAATACTTTTGTCGCTGTTTTATATGATACGTAAAAAATAAAGGGGAAAAACATCAATTATAGAAAAAATATATTTTTAATATTAACACGATATATATTAACCCGGATTATCATGTTTCCAATTTTTGGAATTGCCAAGGGTTAATATCCTGAAAAGCGAAAATATCTCAATGGAAAACCCAGGAAAATCAAACATTGAAAACATAATAACCAAATAACAATCGATAGCTGATAAATTTGGAGTCTGAATTAATAAAATAGTCTTATTATTGTACAAATCTTGTCTGTCATAATGAATACAGTACATAAAGTGGTCAGAAGAAACATAGAAGGTGGCCTATACTCGCATTGATCATTGCTGCAGCCGCCATGTTGTTTAAGCAACAAACTATTTCATTTGGGCAAAGGATAAAAGAAAAAATAAACCAGTTTCGGTTCAGAACCAATTTAAAAGAGGATAATGTAACAAATGGAAAGTTTGCAAATTTGGTTAAAATCTAAAACTATTTTCTGTAGAACAAATTCGCCCTAAATTTCATTCAGATTATTTTTTACAGATTCCCCATAGAAGTAACTGTATGGCATTTGAGTGGTTGTTCTAATTTGATCATATTTATCAGCCAAAATTATAAAATTGCATTTCATTTTCAATTAAGGGAATCGAAGTCATTTGTTTCGTGATAAAATGGTGGTTTCCTGTGTTAAACAATCGCTGGTTTCTTTTTAAAATTTGAAAAGCTTTTTACCGCACAGTAGGAAAGTTTTAGTCATATGTTGGCCGCAAGGTTTTAGTGGTGCAGAAAAGAACCCGGGAAACTTTCTCACAAAATTAATTTAGGTTCCAGGGAGATTCGGACACACGATGGCTAGAAGTTAGAGCCCTCCTGGTTTAAAATGCGACGCTATAACCACTTGACCCCGACAATAAGTGAAAAGATGTTCATCTTTGCGGATAAAGTTTATGTTGTACACTTGCACAAGATGGCCGTGTCTGTGACACTATACACTTGCTGTTCGTGTGTTCCTGTTTATTGCAACGGTAATAGGCAGCACTATTGAACATAGCTTTCTATCTTTGAGTGCTAAAATGCTCCCAGCCTCAAAGGTCCGCCGGGAGCATCTAGTGTTACGATCGTCCGTCTGCCTATTTGTTTGTCTGTCTGTCAGTCTGTCCATAATTCCGTCCCGCTTTCATATAAAGTGCAATATTCAAGTTTGTATTGTGATACAGTAAGCAAACTTAGACTGTATCTAAGGGTTGGGTCAAAATGTAGGACATAAGATATTTTGCCAGCATAGGAATTTGTTGGGACCGGGGGCATTTGTGTTTCACAAACCCGTCTTGTCCAAGCTGGGTTTTTTGTGGTTTTTTTTGTGAATACAACATTCCCAAGAGGGTGTTCCCGGTTTTCAAATTTCAAACTCCTCCAGTGTACGTGTTTATTGAAGTATCTCCTAAATGTTTGGGACATTTTCCGTACACACAAATCATCTATGTGATTTCCCCACCCGAATATTCAAACTTTAGAACTCCTTACTCCTTTATATTTGTTTCATCTACTTACCTTTGAAACTTCAAGATTTTAAAATGGTAAAACTTAAGATCGGCATAAACAACCGAATGTTTGCATTGCCAACATCTCAGTACAATCAATAAACAGAAATCAACAAACTGATTGACTCACCTATGAAAACGTAGATCAATACTGGGTATGTGATGGGTATCATGGACAACAAGCAATACCCATACTGCAAAATCTGAAAAAGCCCATATGGCCCGAGCGCTATCAGAATTTTGTCAACACGTGCTTGCGACTGCATTGAAAACCTTTGTGCAGGGCGATTGCTTGCTTTTTCGTGGTCTTTCACTATTTATTTATTGTGTTAACAGTAAAATCTTAAACAGTGATGCATGAACACTCAATTTTCGCAAAGTTTATATATATATATATATATATATATATATATATATATATATATATATATAAACTGATTATCTGCTGAACATTAAAAAAGTAAATGCAACTGGGTAATTAGGTGTGACTGAAAAGTGTACTATTAATGCATCTGTACTATTTCGTACCTACTTCAACATTATAAAGATGATATAGATAGTAATTTAAAGTGGCTTTACAAATGCAATTTTAATTTTAAAAACCTTACATTGGTATATCTACATGTATATCTCATTTTTAAATGCATGTTATCGCTAAGTGTATCAAAATGTTAGTTTGGTTTTGAATGCGATCAAATCGTAAATTTATAAAATTTAAAATGTTTAAAGTATTTTGTCATGGATATCAATATTTCACTATATTATGAGGTCTAAACATGCAAAATAAGGCGTAGTTTGAGCCTTTTGTATGATGGCCACTATTTAATTTGACAAAAGATCAACAAATGTGACCTCCAGTTTTAAGTCAATCGGAAAGCTGTCCATGCATGCCCAACCCGGTAAACTTGGGGTGCTAACCATTCATCAGAACGGTCCGACCATGGCCACAATAGTGAAAGATGGAGATCACTACCAGATTCTGCAGGAAACTCTGTAATATCTCACTGGAAAAAGCAGGGTATATATGGCTGATTAGAGTGGTATTTTGTAGGTATTAATACACAACCTAGGTACATCAGCATTAATGATAAGAGATCGTTGTCAAAAATTACATTCGGCCTACCATATACATCTTTGAAATCTTGGTCACTGCATAATAAAGTAGATTTTACCAACAGAATGACATCACATTAGCGAAGTATTTCTAGCCTTTTGTAGGAATCTTATTTTGGTAAATGCTTTGATATCTAAGACCACGTATAACATATTCTTGACAACAAGAATAATACAGGGCGAAGCCCTCATATATGTAGATAAGCTCACACTTTTTATTCCTACTACATCCGGGGACCCGTACTACTAATGGTAAAAATTCTCATATCGGGAAGTTGCGCGAGACATAAACAAAATGTCGGAATTGCAAAGTCATTTCTTAAAAGCGCATTGCAAACGAAGTAATACACTACCGTACTAGCAAACGTTTTGCAGATAGAGACTAGGCCATAACGACTAGTGTTGTACATTGAACCCGATCACGAAGCGCATCCATTATTCGAGTAATGTGAACTGCACGAAATGATGGATCCGTTTGGCCAGAGTAAAATATATAGCCTAAAAATTTAATGCTGCATTTAATTCATGACTAATGAATAACACATAGATTCTATTGAAGTTTTAACAACAAGGAAAAAGTCAGCCACTCAATATTTGATTTAAAACAATTTAAAACATTTACGTGATAAAATACTGAACATTAATCCCTTTGGGGATTCTGTCGTGTTTCCCCCGGCGGGGATCCCACCAGTAAATTGTAGATATCGCCAAGAATAATTTCGAAGTAAAAACCCTATCATTGATAATGACTTTACACGCAGTATAGCAGACATTTGCTTGAACAGTCAGTGCTGAACTCTGTGAGATGCAAGGTTTCTGAAATCTCTGTAGGCTACCCTCTGGTGTGACAAAATAGACCTTTTTCGAATTGTTCCTTCAACGCTAATTGTGCCACAATTAACTTTCGGTTAATGAAATTATCGTGTAGGTGCCAGAAATATGTATTACGTACAGTGGAGGGAGCTAGATTTGAGAAGTAGTCTTAATTAAAAATAAAGAAGTACCAATTGATCGAAACTCAAGTCCATTAGAACACGACGAATTAGATTTGTAAATGGTCCCAACATGAAGATTGACCGTGAATCACAAACGGTACAGGACCTGGCGAAAGGGAGTTACCGTCTGCGGCCACGCCTCAGAACACCATCCAACACACCCGAGATTTCACACTGCTCAACTCCTTTTCGACCACAAAACTTCCATAACGACGAACCCAAGCGTCCAACAACGCATCCCTGTGTAAGCAACCCATCGGCAAGCCACCTCGCTCTTAGAATAAAACACCCACAAGAAGAGCACCCCTTGTCATAACGGATAAGTTGAGAAATGAAAACTGAAGATGGAATATTACCACCTAGAAACGGGAAGTTCGTGATTTGGAAATTGAAATCGTCGCGTTTGTCATAAAGGGAGGTGCGAAGCATAGCGTCCCCTCCAATCGACAGGAGAAAATCCAGAAAAGAAGCATTTGTGTTGCTTTCTGTCGTCTCATTGATCTCAACATGATACATCAGGCCGAGGCAACTCTGAAACTCCGAATCGCCCACATATAGGACGCCGCCGACAAACCTGTATGTAAAACCGAACCGAGAAGCAATTTCGCATTTCGATTTCCCCTGGAGAGCAGAGACTGTATAAACACCGCTTCATATGAATACAAAATGATGTCAGCCAAGAGAATGCACAATTGGTACCCATTGGAATACCGACACCTCTCCAGCAAATACGAACCACGTAGACGTCATTCACCAGAAATCTCAGCATCCCGATGACACCGTCACCCACAAAACAAGGCCCCCACGACTCAACACTGAATATTCATACCTGCGACTTCCATCTATGTATACAAAGGAGCCTTGTATAATTCAACAAATGTATGGCAATTCAATCTCCACAAAACGGCGAGAGCGCACGCAACCCCCGCCCCCGAAAGCGCGCCGAGCCCAAGCCCCCCCCCCCCCCCCCCCCCCAGCACCGCATGCAGATAAAACCGCCAGCAGGAAAGATGAAAAAATCCCCGCGGAGACGGTAAAGCCCCCTGACAACACCAGGGTCACAAAAAATGTAACCGCGTTCGTCGAACTCTTCGCTAAAGATCATCGCTGATTGACCCAATCCAATTCGAAAGTGTATCAAGTTCAACATTTTCCCTCTCAGCACAACGCATGGCTCACTCCCCACATGCGTCCATAATAATTTCAATGTCTTGACGCCATGCAAACGAGACAAGTTCCCCATATTACGGACATTTGCACAAAAGATCTCCAAGCCTTCCGATACGCAAAATGGCGAGACCACCCCCATAACACGGCAACTCGGAGCGCACACGAATCTAGACGCAGAACAGGCACAAGGCGGAGGGTCCCGGGAAAGGCCGGGCAAACTGAGTCGCCGCAGACCAGCTCCGCAGTTGAAGAATTTAAAGGCAAATGAACGCGTATAGCTATAGGACATATAAGACGAACCCACAGAGGCACTAGACTTTGGACGGACCCCCGGCCCAAAACACTGTCTATATTCCAAACGTCAGTCCCCAATTGACAAACCCGACCCCGATGAACGGGTGACCAATCGTTTCCCCACACCCGTCAACCCCGACAGCTTTGAATAATCTGCCGCATGAGACGTCCAAAATGACATCACGAAGTCGATACTCTGTAAAACCAGCATCAGTAATACGTACTGTCATCGTAGATTTGTACAAGTCATGTAATTTTTTCAAAGGGAGTGAGTACAGTTTTGTTTATGATGAAGACCTAATTGACGATAGACAAATGGTAGAAGACCATCGAATGTGACATTGTGAAACTCGGGCTTGTTATATTTCCTTGAGCCATGACTACGATGTCTCCTACTGGTTCGGTCAAATATGTTTAAAACATTTACTGACTATCCAGGTATGGTAAGATTCCCTATCAATATGATCACTGCATCCATATAGTGCAGCAGGTCCCAGCTGTCTAATGTTCTAGTCAAAGCATATACTAAGTTGGCAGATTTACATGGAAGGTTCTCGAATCTGTGAGTTGAAAATTAAAGTTTTGTTAGGTTGGATGTAAATGTAATGTAATGTCGGTAATTAGTATTTCCCAAATTTTGCAATTTTTGATCCCGCATTTAGAAATTTGTGGAGACAAACTTGTAGTCTTACATTGCATCAACCACGTTTACTTGGCATTGCTTGATTGGAATGAACCTATGGGCATTTCCATACCATAATCTCTTGTTGTCACTGACGATATGACTTGAGTTACTAATACCCAGTAGGACCACGCGAGGGACACCTGCGGTAGCTGACATACCCGTGTTCTGGGGTATGACAGTTTGACACCTTTTTATAGTGGGCGAAGTGTCAGACACTTTGTTACTTCTTTTTGTCTGACTTTCATGAAGATGTACTACCCGACAAGTATCCTACGGGGAAACTAGTCCACTAGCAGCGATACATGGATAATGGTAAAAAGTAAAAATGAAGAAATAAAAAGGTGAAACTCGGGGAAAGACACGACCGGCGAAAGTCACCGTCTGCGGCCGCGCCCCAGAACATCCAACACTCCCGAGAGGGAACTTAGGGTTGACTCTTATCATTAGTGCTGAGGTACCAATTAATACCGACAAAATTCCATTTCAGCGTGCACTCTAATCACCCATATATATCCTGCTTTTGTTCCAGTGAGATATTTGCACCGATCTATTCCCTTTTCTTGCAGAATCTTGTAGTGGTCGCTGGTCCTGGACATTCTATTGATTTATACTTTGGTATCTGAAATTTTTATATTTCTTTCGCTATTTAATGTGCTATTCTCACAATCTCTGTTTTTAACCGGGGTTGAACATGCACTGAAATCCTTCCGATTGACTTCAAAATGAAGGTCACATAAGTTGACCTTGTGTCAAATTAAACTGTGGCCACCCTGCACAATGCACAAACTACGCCTTATTTTGCATGTTCAGACCTCAAAGTATAGTGAAATATTGATATCCATGACAAAATATTTACGATTTTATCGCATCAAACTTACCAAACTAACATTGTAATACACTGAGCGATCACATGCCTTTAAATTAAATATACCTATATATGTTTTATAAAATTAAAATTGCATTGGAAAAGTCACTTTAAATAACTATCTCTGTCATCTTTGTGATGCTGAAGAAACTTCGAAATAGAACACAGGTGTACAGACGCTTTAAATGTACATTTTTCAGTCACACATAATTATCAAATTACATGTAATGCTTCAATGTTCAGCATATAATCAATATATATATATATATATATATATATATATATATATATATATATATATATATATATATATATATATATATATATAACCTTAAATTTTGCAAAAATTGAATTTTTATACTTCACTGTTTATGATGTAACAGTTATCACAATAGATACATAGTGAAGACCAGGTAGAAGCACTCGCCCCGCATCAAGGATTACAATGCAGTCGCAAGCACAAAATTCTGATAGCGCTCGGGCCATATGGGCTTTTTCAGATTTTGCAGTTTGGGTATTGCTTGTTGTCCATGATACCCATCACATACCCGATATTGATCTACGTTTTCATAGGTGAGTCAATCAGTTTGTTGATTTCTGGTTATTGATTGTACTGGAATGTTGTCATTGCAAACATTCGGTTGTTTATGCGGAACTTAAGTTTTACCATTTTAAAATCTTGAAGTTTCAAAGGTAAGTAGATGAAACAAATATAAAGGAGTAATGAGTTCTATAGTGAGTAGAAAGGTATTCGGGTGGGGAAATCACAATTTTGAAATTCATAGTTTATTTGTAAGTACGGAAAATGTCCCAACCATTTAGGAGATACTTCAATGTACACGTACGATGGAAGCGCTTGAAAACCGAGAACCCCCTCTTGGGAATGCTGTATTGACAAAGAATGACAGCGTAAGTGTTACAAAAACAGCTTTAAAAATTGCATTAAAAGATAGAAAGCTGCGTTCAATAGTGCACATTACCGTTGCAATGTGCAGGAACACACGAACAACAAATGTATATGGTGACAGACACGGCCATCTTGTGCCAGTGTACAACGTAAGCCTCGTCAGCAAGATGAACATTCTCTCACGTATTGGTGGGATCGAGTGGTTATAGCATCACACTTTAAACCAGGAGGTTCTGTAACACTATGAGGGAGGAAAATACTTTAAGTGTGACCGGTCGACAGGGGATGCTTACTCCTCCATGGCACCTGATCCCACCTCTTGGTTTCCAGAGGTCCGTGTTTGTCCATTTTTGCCGGATTTGTATCTATGTCCTGGACATCCTATTGATTTATACTTTGGTATCTGATATTTTTATATATTTAATTAAAAGAAAATATTAACTTGTAAATAAAATAAACTGATAATAAAATTGGTGTGCCTTGTGATAAACCGTAACATGTACTTAGTGAGAAATACGGGCAGCTGATTTAGTTACACAATGAAATTCATGTTTCGGACAAACAACTTGTCAACACATAAGCATCGAAAACAAATATACAGAATGAAGTTTCTGCAATTGTTGCAGCTGCAAAGTTAAATAGGTCAATATCTGTCATCGTCATCCTTAGTAAACAAATTTTGATTGTAATGTTAAATAATATAATGTACTAAAATTGTACTAATTTTGATGGTGTAAAAAGGTCACGGAAGGTGAAACTTTGACAGATTTTGATATGCACAGCGCCAGTATTCCTCGGGTTCTTTGTTAATCAGAATGCGAGAGAAACTTCTAGAATCCTGGTGTTCTATGTTGTTCAGAATTGACCTTCGTATATAAGCACTAGGGTTTTAGAAGGCAAGGTGGACCGGCATAGAGAGAGACTGCCATTTTGAGAAGCTACTGTCGCCTGTATGTGTTATTGATGTCACACTTGGTGTTCAATAAAATCTATACGATCACAACCTGTTTATTGATTCTTAGTGGGTTACAAGAATCGATTTGGCGCCGAAGACCTGGGTATTAAGGTAAGACTTTTACTTTTCTCAGTACTCTATTACTTTTGACCACAATTTGTGAAATTTTTCTTTTTAACAAACTAAAACTTTAACTATCTACGTTTTAGGCAAACATCATATATTTTATATTTTAAAACATACTTTGATTGTTTTAATACACCAAAAAGTCATTTTGAATTAAAGTAAACATTTAAAACATTGTTTAAGCAATATTGTTAAAACTTTGTGAATTTAGATACAGTGAAAACTTTGTTAAACGAGAAGAATAAAAACTTGTTAATTTGGGTACAGTTTAATTAAATGTTTAGTAGTTTGAATACAACAAGCATGTATTGATTAATTACAGTAAAACTTAGCAATTGAAAGTACCTTACTCTATAATGTTAAGATATTTATAAAACAAACAATTCAAAATAAACTTAGAGTTTCAACAATTTATTTAAAATTAAAATGTCAGAAAATAGAAGTGAAATTAAGTTAGGAGATATTGCCCAAGAGTTAGATTATATAGAGGACCAAATGTATAAACAAGATTTAAATGAAGCTAAAAGGAATAGCATAAATCAAACTGAATTAGAACATAATGAATCAGATAGCAAATATTACAGTTTGTCAGGAGGATTTTGGCGTAAAAATACAGAAAATAAAACTGATAATGACGAGAAACAAATATTTTATCAGATAATGAAACAGTTTTCAAATATGGCAAGCGCTATGGCAGCACCTGTGCATAAGGTGATTAAAAACTTTTCGGGTAAACAATCAAATTTCAAAACTTGGATTTCTGACATTGAAAGATATGCTAACTTAGTAGAGCTAATTGTAGAGAAGATGCTAAGTGTAACCTTTGTGACATGTTCAGGGGCAGTAGCAGATTTTATTAGGAGATATTTGATAGAACAAGAAAATAATGAAAATTTACCCAGCTGGGGGGACCTCAAGAAATTACTAAAGGATAAGTTTGAGGAAATTACAAATAGAAGGCAAGCATTGGCCAAATTACGAAATTTAAAACAAAAAACAGATGAATCTGTACAAATGTTTGGGGAAAGAATAATTCAGGCATCTGAAAATGTCTATACATCAGAACAAAGAAAAAACAAAAACAAGAAAGATTTAATTGAACAACAGTTTATAGAGGAAGAACCAGCAACTTTAGACGTTGCTGTCAAAGTAGCAAAACGTAAGCAAAATATCAGGGATCAAATTTCATTAACTTTAGAAAATTCGCAAAATGTATTCAGATTAAACACAGAAAAAGATGATAGAGATATTCAGCCAATGGAAGTTGATCATTTAAGAAACAAATTATTTAAAACTTGTATGAGGAAAGGTCATACTACTCAAAATTGTCCCAGAAATATATACATAAATGCCGCCGACGAATCTGACAGTGATGATAGTGACAGTGACGATAGCCCACAAACACCACGATTTACTTAAAGGAAACATGTTAAGTTTAAAGAGAATAAGAAAATTCCAGTGCTCAGAGATAGCAAAGTAGATTAAACTAGACAAAATCAAGTCAGTACCAGACTGGGTGTTAGGTGCAGAATGTTGGGTATGTCACATGATTGGTCACCTCAAAAGAAATTGTCCGAATCGTAAAATTAACGTTAGAAATTGGGTACCATATTGGCAAGATAATCAGGGACCACCATCTAATCGTGGCAGGGGTAGAGCAATTTATAGAAACAACTATCAAAATGAACAAAACGTCAACCCTCGACCTCAACAATTTGAATACCAGCGTGCTCAGCCAAACAATCAAATGTTAGCACATCCGGCTCCATCTATACAAAATTACACAACACCTCAGTCAAATAGGCAACTGGCGCTCCCTGCACCACCTGTAAGAAGTGAACAAAATTCAGAAAAAACCACCCAACAAGTAGGACAACAATGGTCTCAATATAGGGAACAGGGAAACTAGTAATCTCTCCTTATAAGGAAGCCAATAAGGAGAGTGGTAGCAGTAAATTAAGAAAAAGTAGGATAAATAAATTAAGTGATACATTAGATCAAAATTATGAAATTCATTTGGCAGGAAATCCTAGTTCATGTGTACTTTGGATACAAAAACAAAAGCTTATAACTTTAGTAGATACAGCAGCAGAAGTGTCATTAATTAGTAAAAAGTGCTTCCAAAATCTTCCAATCAAGGCTAGGGTTAATAGTGAAAAACCAAATCTTGGGGCAGTGAATAGTCAATCACTCAAGGTTATAGGTGCAGTAAATATTAAATTTACAATGAGTAAGTTGACCATGAATCACAAGTTTTATGTCACAGATGGTTTGAACAGAAACTTTATCCTTGGTAGGGATTGGTTGAGACAAAACGGAGTAAGGTTATACTTTGACCTAGGTTGTTTGAGAATAGGGAGAACCTATGTCACATTTGAAGCTGACACCCACATATCATCTATTGTAAGAGTGTCAAAAGCAGCTACATTAAGACCACAAACTAAAACAATATGTTTTGTTAAGACAAATAGGGCATTTAATAGGAGAAATACAGAAAATTTTGAAATATCAAGTATCAATGATGGATGTCTTTTAGGAGACCCTGGACTTGTAGTTCAAGAGTCAATAGGAAAAGTAACAGGAAATAGAAATATTCCAGTATTAGTTGTCAATCAAACAAACAAATATTATGAGATAAAAAGAGGTCAAGTGATAGGAAAAGTTAGAGCTTTAGAAATAGATGAGATACAAGTAGAATCAACAGCCTTAAGTCCAGAAAATACCGTAGGAGATATAGATTCTTTTAAAGATATTGATGCACCTTCAGAGTATAAAAGTAGTATTTTTAGTTTGTTGCAAGAAAACAAACATATCTGTACAAAAACATATGCAGAATTAGGACATACAAATACAGTAAAAATGAAAATAGATACAGGAGACCATCTACCACTCAGAAATAGGCCGTATAAAACGCCCCTTAACAAACGACAAATGATTGACAAAGCAGTAGATGAAATGTTAGATGCAGGCATTATAGAATATAAAAAAATTCAGATACCAAAGTATAAATCAATAAAATTTCCAGGACATAGATACAAATCCGGTAAAAATGGACAAACACGGACCTCTGGAAACCAAGAGGTGGGATCAGGTGCCATGGAGTAGTAAGCAAGGTCAACATGGGCTTTTCCATTAGTTGTAGTTGGTAGGACGGATCTAAAAGAATGTGTGTGAATTTTAGATCTTTAAATAAGATAGTGAAACCAATATCTTTTCCTTTACCATTGATTGATGACATCTTAGGTTAGGAAAAGCAAAACATTTTACAAGTTTAGATCTTAAGAGTGGGTATTGGCAAGTACAAAGGGATGAAGATAGTAAAGAGAAAACAGCATTTACTTATCACAAAGGGTTATTTCAATTTAATGTGATGCCTTTTGGGTAAGTGATGCGCCTGCTGTCTTCCGACAACTTATGAATATAGTATTACAAGAATGTGAGGACTTTGCCAATATTTTCAAAAGATGACATCTTAATATTTTAAGAAAGATTCAATAGAACATGATAAGATCATATTCAAATAGTGTTTGATAAGATCAGGCAGCATGGTTTCTTTAAAACAGAAATAGAATACTTAGGTTTTATTGTTAGTGATCAGGGAGTAAAACCTAATGAAATGAAAGTGAAAGCTATAAGACATTACATGTACCTAAAAATGTAAGAGAAGTTAGGGGATTTATTGGCATGTGTAGTTATTACAGGAGGTTCATTCCAAATTTTTCAAAGATAGCTGAGCCTTTTATTGAGTTAACTAAGAAATATGCTAGATTCAAATGGTCAAAAGAATGTCAAGTAGCCTTTGATTTTCTCAAAGACAGTCTAACAGTGGTACCTTTGTTAGCTTACCCTGATACAAACAAGCCTTATGTGCTATACACAGATGCAAGTGATACTTGTGTTGGCGCTTGTCTTACACAAATTACAGATGCTGGAGAAGAAAAACCTATCTATTATTTGTCTCATAAATTAAGTAAATCTCAAACAAAATGGTCCACAATATAGAAGTAGTGTATTAGAATAGCCTTTGCTCTTAAGAAACTGGACTTATATTTACATGATGCCCAATTCTTGATACGCACGGATCACCGTGAAGTATCTATTATATTCACCAATGCAAAATATGAAAAAAAAGAAATGGGCTCTCAGTATTGCAGGTTACAACTGTAATATCGAGTATATAGAAGGTAGATTTAATTGTTATGCTGACTTGTTGTCAAGAATATCAGACAGTCAAAAAACAATTGATAATTTTGAGTCAGAGTCAGATACAGAGATAGAAATAGATGATAGATTCTTTGAAATAGGAGCACTAAATTCAAATAAGTTCATACCTAAGAAATACGCTAGCTGTAAGATAGATCCACCTGATGACTTAGTTAAACCCTTTATAGGTCTACCAGGAAATATAGACATAAAGGTAGAACAAAAAAATGATGAGAAAATGGCACAGCTTAAAGTTAAATTGGAAAATTGAGGGGCCAATGAGAGAACAAAACAGTCTAATGGTGATAGACGGTTTGTTATACTTTCTATCACAACAAGATTCAGAAGATCCAAAACTTAAGACTGTATATACCTGAAAATCTAGAAAACATTGTCATTAAGCAACACCATGATTTTGCTGGACATATGGCAGTAGATAAAACATATGATATTATTAGACCTAAATATTATTTCCCAAAAATGTATCAAAAGTTGCACAAATATGTAGAACAATGTGCAGCGTGTCAAATTAGATGTCAAATAAAAACACATCCACCTCTTAAGAGAACGGATATTCCACCCTATCCTTTCGCTAAAATTGGTTTAGATCTATCAGGACCATACCCAGTCACCATATCAGGTAACAAATACATCGTATCATTTATAGATATATATTCTGGATGACCAGAAGCTTTCAGTGTAACTGATAAATCAGCTGATAATATAGTCCATCTTATATTAGAAGAAATATTTCCAAGATATGGCTGCCCTCTTCAGATACTAACAGATAACGGATCAAAAAATGTAAATAAATCAATACAAGAGACACTCAAAGAGTTAAATATAGACCATATCACAACATCTTACTATAGTTCTCAAAGTAATGGCAAAGTAGAAAGATTTCATAGAACCCTCCATGACGTAATGGCTAAGAAAATATCTGATGATGTCCAAACTTGGGACTTATATTTAAATCAAACATTAGCAGCCATTAGATTTCATTCAAATGAATCTACTAAGTTTTCACCCTTTTACTTGTTATATAACACGGATGTATTATTACCATTAGATACAATTCTTAAACTCAGAAGAAAATATAATGGGGAAGATCAACATAAAATAGCATTACAACAGCAACATAAAGTTTTTATGTTTGTACATAAAAACTTAGAGGAATCGAAAGAAAGACAAAAGAAATATGCAGATAGGGGTAGTCAGGAAGTTCAATTTAAAGTAGGTGACCCAGTGTATATAAAAAATCAGAGGAAAACTAGTAAACTAAATAATAACTGGACACCTTATTTCAGGATAATAGAAGATTAAGGACCTCTAAGATTTATAGTTAAAAGCCAATTGACAGGAACTACAACAAAAACACACGCTAAACATATTAGATAATTGGGAGATACCCCGTGACAAACTTAACAAACCATTAAGAAAATCAACCTATGTAGTACCCCAACCCAAGATTCAGAATCTTCAGATGAAGATGTTGATAAGGTTAAAGGTGAACATATTGTAAAAAAAGAGAGAGAGAGAGAGAGAGAGAGAGAGAGAGAGAGAGAGAGAGAGAGAGAGAGAGAGAGAGACCGCCATTTTGACACAAGCAACTGTCGCCTGTATGTGTTATTGATGTTACACTTGGTGTTCAATAAAATCTATACGATCACAAACTGTTTATTGATTCTTAGTGGGTTACAGTTCTAACCTCTAGCCATCGTGTGTCCGAATCTCCCCGGAACCTAAATTAATTTTATGAAAAAGTTTCCCTGTTTACTTGCCTGGGGCCCGTGGTATCTTCCCGGGTATATATATTTTCCCAGGTTCTTTTCTGCACCACTAAAATCTGGCGGCCAACATATGACTAAAACATTTTTGATTGTGGTATAGTTAAAATAGTGTATTTAGGTTATATATTTGCGGTGTTTTGATTGGCTAATGGCTTTCGTTTCAATTTTCATTGAAAATAATCCTATATATGACGTCACAATCAGCTGATTGTCGGCACTATTTCACCTTATTTGTTTACAAAACAAAGTGCAACGTTCTGATAGGCCTAGCACAGAAAACATCACACAAAAACAAAATCATTGAAGCAATTTCGGTCGAATATTTTGCGCTACAGTTGAGTAAAAACCTGGCAGACTGTATTAAAATGTTTTACACAAAAATAGCTATCAAACAATGTGAGATGGTGCACGGTAGATCTTTTTATCTTTTTTTGCTTTTTATATTTGTCGAATAATTTGCACAGATATTTTTTTTGGGCTTGAAATGTCCATTCAAGGTATGATAACCTAAATCTTTAACTACAATAAACAAATATTTGGAACATAGTGGTAATGTCGTGCTTGTTTCAATCAAATAATAGTCGATTTATGATTTTGTAATAATTTAAAGTTTTTCCCACCACTTCTCTGACAGAATCTAAACGTAACTGTAGACAGTACGTTACGATGTCCCTTATAGTGTCAGTGAGATGGGAGCATGTACTGGAATTTAGGGCGAATTTGTTCTTCACAATCTAGTTTTAGTTTTTAACCACATATTAAACAAATATTTTTTGTATATATATGTTTTCCCCCTTTTTTATCTCATAAATAGTGGTAACAAAAGTATTAAATGTTCGAAATCTCCTGCTTTATTGAAGCACTTGTTTCAACTTCAAACGGTTTGCAGGAGCTAGGCTTGTGATAGCCATTATGTTTTTGGCTCTCTGATGTCAGCCATTTTATCAAATGCATTATAAATCTATTGCAGCTACTGTATACTTTTTTCTGTACCACACTTTGGTAGTTTTAAATTTCGTGTTTAGCCATATGAAAGCCAGTTCTAGTTTCTTAAACGGTTTGCAAACTAGTTGTAAACTATAAACAGAAACCTAAACTGATTTATTTGCAACAATTCGTTCTAAGGTTTTCTGAGAGATCTTGATTTTGTTAGCTCGTTCTGTAATTAGGCATATTTGAGTATTCATATTTGAATGATTAATCAGAAGTATATATTTACTTTATCAAATCGACATGGGCGCAAAAAGTACTTCGTTCAAAAATCGACAATCTATGTTATTAGATTTACGTCTGCAACCAATTTTGTATATTCTGATGTCATAATTAATTTTTGATTTATTTTAGTAATTGATATGTCCTTCATTTTTCTCAGAAAAAAATACCCGTTTTACTTTTACAAGTAGTCACATCATATAAATGAGCTCATGTCAATAAAAAGATTAAATTAAATGTTCAACTAAGTCCAGTGCAAATCCTCCTGTCAACTTTTCATTTAAAAGTCATAGAAACATAATTGTTTCAAGTAAATGATGAATTCTGTACCAATTGTGCTACACTCCTCACGTGTTTAACTTGACTTAGAACGGGCGTGACCGGTCGGCAGGGGAACTATGGGCTTGTTTGATTGTCCATTATTTGTATCTATGGCTCTCTATTGATGTACAGCCTTATATTTAAATTTAAATGATATATCTATTATGTAAGGTGAAAAATGACAGGTACTGTAGCGGCGCGTCTTGTTTGTGCGCTTAATGTCCCTGATGTGTCACCACAAGCTCCACAGTTCCGAGCTACCCAGTGGCTATTTCGAACACTCAAATTGTGGTATGTTTTATTTAACCGATGGCTTGGTTTTTTATGATTTGTAATTTTAGATTATCCATAAAAAATGTGTAAATGTGTAAATTCTAGTTTCTAAAAACGTCTTTGTTTAGGCAGATATAGGCTTTGTATAATACTTATAACGTAAAGAAATTCATACATAATACTGATAATTTATTTGCAACATTTCGTATATAAGGTTTTCTGAGAAATCTCAGATACCAAAGTACAAATCAATAGGAATGTCCAGGACATAGATACAAATCCGGTAAAAATGACCTCTGAAGCGGTGGCTCAGGTGCCATGGTTAATTATCCCCTGTCGACCGGTCACACCCGCCGTGAGAGTATTCAATCCAATGAAAACACGTTGAGTGTATCCTCGTCACAATTGGTACAGAACGTCTAACCGCCAACGAAAATTTACTTTAACAAATCGCAAACAAGACTACATGACCATAAAATTCGGCAACTGCAAAAACGTATTTCGATATGTGCAAAATCGACAGTTGACTATGTATGAAATCATATGTTGTGCACGCCCTGGCATATTATCGTCTGCACGATATTACTTTCTTAATTTGATGGGTAGCCGAAATCGTCGCGTTTATCGTATATAGTTGCTAATTTCTCTGTGTTATAAGTAAGTAAAATGTTAAGTATAATACTTGCTGTTGTTATTTTCTAGTTCGTAATATTCGCATTGACATAGTAAAATTGTCATTATTAATTCAAAACGTCGTCGATATATCTCAGAAATTAAAGGATACCGCTAACCGTTTCCTTCAGTCAGCAGTTTTGATGAAGTCTGCTTCAATGAATAGGAACAGGTCGGCCATAAAGGAGCACAATTGTTCCCATGAATGCCGACAGTTTGTTGAAGACCACATCTCAATTACAAATAGATTAAATTAGAAATTCCAGCATGTTTTTTGAAAATAAACTTTTATACTTATGTGTAAGAATCAGAGTGGTGTTTGACGAAATAAGTATCCTGATAGCCAATCATGATATTTAAATTTTTACCACCTTTAGTGAAAAAGCAGTTGTCTATTTGCTAAAAAGTCTTTCTTTTAATTTTTTATGTGGAATAGTAGTGTAAAAGTTGAGAATTCATAAGTTTTGATACTGTAATTCGAGAAAAATTGTGTTCAAATTTTCTAAAAGCTGTTTAGATGAGTATCCACATCTGATTTACACCGCTTTGAATAAGCGGTTTTTGAAGTTTCTCCTTAACAGCTGTCAATATCTTGTAAGGAGTAAAGAAGGGAGAACATTTGCTGGATCCTGCTATGTATGTTGCTTATATGGGTTTTTTATGAAGTTTAGGATCCTGTAAAGAGCTCACGGTCTCCGTTGTAGGTGTATCCAGTGTAAATACGGACAGGTGATATATATATATATATATATATATCCTCCATGGCATATATATCACACCTCTTGGTTGTCCAGTGTGTCCGTGTTTGTGTGTGTTTGTTACCGGTGTGTTGTGTGTGTGTGTGTGTGTGGTTTATTTCTTGATGATTTATTGATTTATATGGTAGGCTTTATATAGATATCATAAAAACAATGTTTAACTTTCAAGACGATACTGGGGAAGAGTTACCTATCAATCATCATATATATTTATTCATAAAACTTCGTTACTTAAACCAAAAAAAAGTTTATTGTTGTTTACGTCCCACTCAAGAATCTTTCAATATGGAGACGTATTCTGGTGAAGGGCTTCAAATTTTGGCGTATGGTCGAAAATGGCCATGACACTGAGGGAAACTGTGACATTTACTGTGCCATCATCTGTTTTACTGTCTCTTAGGAAACCAACCTGCCGCCGCTGGACTTGAACTGTGCGACCTCACGATAGCTGAGCGCGCTACCGAATGAACAAGTACTTAAACATTGGGAAGTGAGAAGTGTACTTTGATAATTATTTCAATGAGTGTCAATTTGAGAGAGCATTGGTGCGTGACTCTGAAGTATTTTCTCTAAATTATTTATTTTCCTATATTACCATGAAAAAATTATCAGAGTAAAGAAATGAAGACTGCTACAACGAAATAAACATATTTGCAATTTAACTTTGAAATTCGTTTTGTAACATAACAAATCTTTATATTTTTTTTTTTTTCTTATATCAAAAATATTTTAATACTAAAAATAATTCTAAGATGAAAATTTAAAATATGAAATATCAGTCGATTTCTCAATATTAAAAAACATATTAGGAAATTATTTTCTAAAAATAAAAAAATAACTGATCGATTTATAATTAAAAAATATTTTGTAATGTTTAAAAAATCTCATTAATATTAAAAAGGCAGATCATTTTCATTTAAAAAGTATTTTCTAATACATTTTCTATGTTTAATTGTGTCAATTTACGTAAAAAATAATTTCTCAATACATTTATTTAAAATGGGCAATAAATTCCCCAGTGACTTGCAAATCAAATATATTTTAACATAAGGAAATATCATTTTTTTTAAATTAGAAATAGGGAATAACAGTAAACACACTTTAAATTCACAAATTTATTCTTTTTATAACTTTTTGTTATGCAATGTCTTTCAATAACGATACTTCTCTTTGGAGGACATTAATTTTATTGGAATTATACCGTACTTGTTACCATTGTTTATTTGAAAATTAAGTTATATGTACATTTACGTTTGAAATGACTAAGTCTTTTTTAATTGAGAAAATTAAGCTTTATCTTCAGAATTTATCAGTTTTTATAATTTCATATTCTCGAGTTATGATAATTATAATAACATCTTTGTTTTGATATAAGAACTTTCAACATTCCATGTCAACACCTTCACACTGCATTTATCCGCAGAACAATCGACATAATAGAAAACAAATACATGTAAATAACGGTTATTCCATTTTTGTCATTTTCCGCCGTATACATTGCAACATGTATGGACAGACACCACCAAATATTTATCATAGGCCTCATCTAATTTACAAAACAGGTATTTCCCATGTTTATTATATCTGGGTCGTAAGTACCCTGTGGTGGAAGATCAATATTTTTGATAACAAAAAATCAAAAGTATAGGTTGTTTGTTTTTACTTATTTTCACTTGTTTAACTCGTATTCCCACCAAAGAAAAATCTTTCATTATATGGAGACCGTCAACCATAATTCTTCCAAAGGGCTTCAATATTCATGTATCTTTTTTATCACCTTTATGGCCTTATTAATGAAAACTGATTTTTTCATTTAACGTGTCGACATTTACCCTGTGACACAACATTTGGGTGTCCAAACTGTCTGCGCCCATCCGTAAACAAAGGTGTTTTTCCTATAGGAATCCAAAACCTGCCGTCGGCATTTTTTGGAAATCTCACTAACTCACGAGATCACGATCAAAAGAAGAGCTGAGTCTATAATGCGTCATACCCCTACCTCTCAATCCCATTCAGTATATTAACAAATTGGGATTATATGAGAAGTTGTCTGTTTTTCTTTCATGATTTTCATTCAGAAATGAGTGTAACACATATACTTTTTATTTTGATGAGCATACCATTATTTACCAATATTGACCATGCAAATGAAGGTACCCCTAATGAAAAAGTGACAAAATATATTTTTTTCACAAAAACTTAAAATTTGGATATGCTTAATTTAGGCACCTAAAGAAGAATTTTAGCTCACTTAATGTAAACCATGTCAATATCATCAAATTGCTTTTATTGACAATGAATGAACTGCTTAATAAAAGTGTAAAACGATAAATACAAACATTTCAATAGACTTATTTTTATTTATTTGAAATGTTCGTTTTGTCAACATAACATGTTTTGTTTCATATAATTACAGTCTCATAATGTTTTTTTTAAATACATCAAAAACTGAGTCTGACTTTTGACTGATACTAAAATGGTGCAAAATGATCTAATTGCTTTTAAAATTTATGACATATGAAATAGTTCTGTTTCGAAAAATTTCAAATTTTAATTATAAGTTTTGAAACCAGTAAAATATTAGGTGAAATTTTTGTCTGGTTCAAGAGAGTGTTAAGTACAAATTAAAAAAAAATATTTCAAACAAAAAAATGTGACTGAAAATTTAGAAAACTTATCTAATACATGCAACTTGAAAATATAGATTTGTACAAAATTTATAATTGATATCTCTTTTAATTATCTTTAAGGTACTTGAGTATGATTCAGATAAAAATCTCTTTTCATATTAAAAAATTGTTATTCCTTCTACATAAATGTTTAGATTATCAAAAACTAACGCCCTATTTCTAAAGAATTTTAAATATTTACAAATTTTTATTACCCAAATTTGATATGACCTAACCAAATATGGAAATTATTGTCTCAGATCAGCATTTTTAAATTAATTTTTAAAAATAGGCAATGAAATAATTGAGACCCAGTTTAATGCAATTTTCTTAAAAGTGAGATGGTTTTTTCCCTCATTACAGTTATATACAACTAAAGGTACAAAATACATGCATGAGTTTTTTTAAATGTAGAAATAGGGAAAAAAAGAAAATCAACCACTTACCTCAAAATTTTTTTTTTTTTTTTTTAACTTCAAATTATTAAAATGTCTTTCAATAGAAACGATACCTCTGCTAAAAATTGTCACTATGCATAACCAGGACTATTAATTTATATGTGCATGTTTTAGGAGAGGGTGGGGGTATACTTGAACAAGAACGATACCTGTTGACCAATAAATTGTTTATCTTGAAAATAAAGTTATATGATAAATTAAGAGATCTCAATTGCAACAAATGCATACTAATGTGTGTAGAGGCAGCACACCTTTTTATTTTGACCCCCAACAATTTCATAGAGACCCTCAGATCTGTTTAAAAGTCTTGAGTAAAAGTGAATGAATTGCAATTTGGGTGATAAAAATGAGAGAAATGGCTTACTTTAAGGCTTCATTCTCGAGTGTTCAAATGTGAATTTTATAGGACAATAACATCAAATATTTTGCCATAGGCCTTTGCTAATTTACAAAACTTTCAACATTCCATGTTTATTATATCTGGGTCACACTGTGGTGGAAGCAATATTTTTATAACAAAATTTGCAATCAAAAGAATTTTTACTTCAAATTTTCACTTGTTTAACTCGTAATTCCGCACCAAAGGAAAAACTATTCTCATATGACCCCTTCCTTTCAATTTTCAATCAACCCTATAATTTCCAAAGTACTACCAATATTCATGTATCTTTTTTATCCTTTATTTCTTATTAATGGCAAAATAATTTTTTTCATTTTCCGATCGCTGGGTATAACACAATAAATGTCTGCGCCCATGTTGTAAACAAAGCCGGTGTTTTTCCTATATGGCGTGTTTAATCAGTTTAACCTAGAATTTCTCAGTTAATTTAGTTTTTCTTCAGTTAAACCTAAATTTTCTCAGTAACCCACATTAACCAGAGAAAACCTAGGTTTAACTGAGAAAAACCGGGTTTAACTGCGCCAAAATCACAAAAATGAATTAAACCTATTTTTCTCGAGAAAAAAATAGTTTAATTGAGAAAAACTAGGCTTAAATGCGCCACAATCACATTTTGTGGTATTTCGCGCAGTTAAACCTAGATTTTTTTTCAGTTAAACTAAGTTTTTCTCCAGTTAATTTGGGTTACGAGAAAAATTAGGATTAACTGAAGAAAGAATAGGTTTAACTGGAGAAAAACTAAGTTTATCAGTCTATTTTCTTTTAACAACCATATGCGATCACAAGTCAATATACAGCGTTAGTAGAGCTACGGTTGATTACATTCAGTTCTAAAACACTCAAATAAAAAAGTAATTATTTCCTATTTTATTAAAACTTTTCTTCTAAACGTTTACTAGCTTACTAGTGAAACACGGACATCAGTTAGGTAAGTAATCAATAAGACAACTCAGTCTTCATGTTTCATCTATTTTCACACCACGTCTGTTGAGATAGATTAGATATGCCGACAAGAGTCGGTTGCATCTTTACATCTTCCGATATCCATTGAATTCGTGTGAGAAATTGAACACGTTTGACGTCAAGGCAGGAGCGATAACACGCATGGCGTTTCTCGAGGTCTGTAGAAAATGTGATATAAAAGGCGACGAAACATTGCTTTATGATGAGATATTTTGTTTAAAAGTGCATATATCTTTTTAGATATGTATTTTCTTCCCATTCTTATTACTTTACAAAAAATGCATAAAATTCATTTCCCATTACCTTTAAGTAGTAATACCCGGCTATCGTCTGTATATGGTGTTTATATCTCGTGATTGATGCGGTATGCCAGGGCGTGTTCAACATATGTAATATGGAATTGGAATTTTATATGTTGTAAGCATCTTTGCAGTTCATGTTAAAATTCAATGTGATTATTATGCTGCACATGGTTAGATTCAATGGGTGTGGCAGGCCAGCAGGAGACGCTGACTCCTTCCGGACACCTGGTCATACCCCGTTTGGGATTTGCAATTGTTCTTCATGCTGAGACCATTTACACATCTGATTCGTCGTGTTATAATGGACTTCAGTTTTGATTATCGATTGGTACCTCTTCAACTTTACTTAAGTTATAAGTGTTCTGAGTAATCATTTATGGTTAAATTAAGTGCACTACTTTGTTCCTCCTTTGTCAAGGTTAAGGTTACATGTGTCGTAAATGGTACTATATTTCTGTCCGTGTTGGAGGCATATGTGCCGTAAATGGTCCTTTATTTTTCTAAATGTTCCTATATTTTTGTTAAGGTCAATGCAAATGTGTTTAAAATGTTTCTATTTTTTGTTTATGTCAAGAGCATTTTATATTCCTATCTTTCTAGGACACACCCCCTCATTTGAGTGTAGAAATGGGACACAATCAAGAAGCCAGTACAATGATTTCTTTTTCAATTCTACTAGTAGCCTCGTTGTGGAATACGGCAAATGTGACGTCACTATATATAATTATAGCCGAAATTCCACGGAAGCAGAGGTAGCAACTATGGGTTGTTCAGATGGACATGAATTTGATGTTAAAGCAGACGACACCATTGTATCAGAGGTAAGGTTTAGTTCAAAATATAAACATATTTTAAGATTATACTTTTGAGGTCATTGTCTGACCTAAATTATACATTTTTAAAGACTACCAAACCATATGGATTAGCAGTATGGTCACTCTTTGTCAATATTACCATTACAGAGGCATTAACTACGGGTTTATTTTAAATTATCTATTACCTTTTTTATTCCTTACATTGATGGAAAATAACAAAAAAGATGTATTAGCAGGCATAAACATTCTTAAATTTCTATATATTCTGTGACAATTGCTTGAGAAACCCAGGTGTGGCCGTTTTTCAATTCTAGTTGACTAACTCAACCTTACTAACTGTATATGAATACCACACTGGACCTGACCTTATTTAAAAAAATATACAGGAATATAAGATTTGTTACACCTGTCTGTTGCTCTTATTTGTTACTGCCATACCTCGGGGCACGGGTATGTCAGCTATCGCAGGTGCCCCTCGCGTGGTCCTACGGGACATAATTAACTCAAGTCACATCGTCAGTCATGACGATAAATTATGGTATGGTAATACCGATAGTTTCATTCCAATCAAGCAATGTCAAGTGAACGTGGTGGATGTAATGAAAGACTACAAGTTTACCTCCACTGACAGCATAATTTCTAAATGCGGGAGCAAAAATTGTAAAACTTGTCATATACTCATTACTGACATTCATTTACATCCAACCTAACAAAACGTTTATTTTCAACTCACAGCTTCGAGAACTTTTCGTGTAAGTCTACCAACTTAGTATACACTATTGAATGTCCTCTTTGTGAGATATTATATGTGGGTGAAATCAAGGGAAAGTTGAGTAGTAGAATGTCCGGACAGCCAGTGACTATACTAACATTTTAATCTGCTTGATCATTCTATCTATTCCCTGAGAGTCCGCATTTTAGAAAAGATATCATCCTGCAAACAACCCCAACTTAAGCACCCCTTATCGACGAAAACGGGAAGAACATTGGATTCGACAGGTCGGAACTGCTGCACCATATGGATGCAATGATCATGTCGATAGCCTAGGGAATCTTACCAGTCCTGGATGCCAATCAGTAAATGTTTCACAACGTCACATTCGATGGTCTTCTACCATTTGTCAATCGTCAATTAGGTCTGCATCATATTCGTACAATACTATTAACTCCCGTTGAAAAAATTACATGACTTGTACAAATCTACGATGACACTATGTTCTACCGATGCTGGTTCTCTAGAGTATCGACTTCATGGTATCATTTTGGACATTTCATACAACAGATTATTCAAACCTGTCAGGGCCAATTATGGACGCACGTGAAGAGTACGCCCTACGCTGGGCTAAGAAAGAAGATGTCGAACTTGATACTCTTTCAGAGTGGATTAAGTCGATCAGTAATGTTCTTAAACGAAGAATTCGACGGCTTAAACATTCTGTCAACGCAAAACACAATTCAATTTTTCGTGACCCTGATGTTGTCAGAGAACTATCCCGTCTCCATGAAAATTTTATCATCGTTCCTGCTGACAAAGCATCTAACAACTTCACATTTGTCTGCAGGTGATACTACTTTAGCATCCTACAAGAGGAACTTGGACTCAACACACTTCCTGGAAACCCTACATACTCTGTAACCGATTTCTCTACCTCTGAAATATTAGATAATCATAATGTCATTTTGCCATTGAAGGTTGGTGGCACATATTTTTCTTTGTTTATACTTCTAAAATAAAACATAGCTGTGACATTTATTTTCTAATAAATCTAAATTATTTGTTTTGTATTGCATTTTGTATACACATGTAATCTTCAATAAATGTATATTTACGAAAGAAAAAATGCTGTCATACGAGGTCAAATAATAAATCTAAATGTGTTGCCAAATCCGCCAATTAATTTAACAAAGTAATGGATATAAACTAGTGACGTGGCTGGATATAAACTAGGTTTACCTTAGGAAAACTAGGATTAATTGCGAATAATTATTAATGAAATTTTGTCGCAGATTAACCTTATCTTTCTCAGTTAACTTTTCTACTCTTTACATAACAATTCCAGATGAAACATTAAAAGAGAAACTTTGCGGTATCATCGACAACTGTTTTTTTTTTTTTCACTTAAGGCGGTACCCGGAAATTTAAATATCTATTCATTAGCCGTCATGATACTTATTTCGTCCAATACCACTCTGATTCTACACATGAATACACTGACGTTTATATAGAAAGATGCTGAAATTTCTCATAGCCAATATATTTGTAATGTTTGGAGACCAGGTTTTTCAGCAAACTCTCGGTATTCTCATGGGAACTAATTGTGCCCCTTTATTGGCAGACTTTATTCAGAAGCTTCCGAATCAAAAGACAAAGCGGTGGATTTTGATTTGGCATTAAGATATATCGACGACGTTTTGTCAATTGTTAATGACAATATTCATACATATGTTAATGCGATATAGCTCAACGAACTAGAAATGAAAGACAACGGAATCAAACACACAGTTTCTACTTGGACGTTTTACTTACTGTAAGACACAGAGGGGAAATTAACAACCAGGCTACACGACAAACGCGATGTTTCGACATTCCCATCGTAAATTTTCCACATTTCAGTAGTAATATCTCGCAATCACATGCATATGGTGTTAATATCAAACAAATGGTACACGGGTGTGTCCAACATATGAACATTTCGTATACCTAGATAAAGTACTTACTGACATGTTATGGACACAGGGATATCACAAATCACGTTTGATGTCAATGTTCACTAAATAAAATGTTGAGTTACCTGTTCAATAGTGGTTGTTGAGTCGTCTGTACCAATGATGATTTGTTCCTTATTTATTTCCTTTGGTTTTGACTGTGGACTCACGGCTGGTGTGAACGGTCAGCTGGGGATGCTTACTCCTCCATGACACTTTATCCCACCTTTGGTTTTCTACCGGTCGGTGTTTGTCCGATATTATCCAGATTTGTATATCGTATTCTGGACATCTTGACGATTTATAAGTGGGTATCCGAGAATTTCTTGAGAAAAAATTGATTTAACTCATAGATATGATTTTGACGCAGTTCATCACAGTTTGTCTCAGGTATTTCTAGTATTTCGCCAGTTAATGTGAGTTAATGAGAATAACTGGAACGAATTTAGGATTAACTGAGAAAAAATAGGTTTAACTCAATACGATTTTGGTGTGCAATAGATATTCCCATTCCTTAGGTATGTAACCCTTTTTCCAAGACCGCTTTATATTTCGTCCATGAATCTTTTGATTTGTGTAAATGTATTTAAAGCTGAACTAGGGTCTTAAAAAGCGTTTGAATTCTTAATAAAACAAATGTGTTAAAAAAATGTTCAACAGCTTTTTATGATTCTAGTTCAGCTTTAATTTCACCAGTATTAATGTAAGCAAGATTAAGCAAATAAGCAAATGTATTCCAAGTTACTCTCGTATAGACCGGAAAATGTCATCTCCATACCGTGTTATTTATGTAAATCGTATATATCTAAGGGTAGGATTATTGATTTTATTCTTTTTCTTTTATTCTTTTTCCTTCAATTCTTTTCATGTATCAATCGAAGATAGTTGAAGGGTCATTAGCTATCTTTGTTGTTGTTGTTGTTGTTGTTGTTTTAATATTGCTTCTTGGGGGCTACCACACTGGACCTGACCTAATTTTCACAACATATATCGGAATATAAGAGTTTTCTTACCTGTGTATAGCTCTTATCTGTTATTGTTCATCAAGTTGAAGTAGTAAAAGTAGAAAAAAAACTCGAAATAATTTTGGTAAATACATCTGATATCAATTTAAAGAAATAAAGGGACATTTTATCGAAACTTATCGTAGCTCGACTACGTTGTATACTTGCCATGACGATCTCTGCGTTTGTCTATCTTCTATCAGCATTAAGGATTTTTATGTAGATAAGTATGTAGCCTCATCCTGTTACTATCGTTATCTCCAGAAAAAACCTAGTTTAATTGTAAAAAACTAGGTTTCACTGCAAAACAGCCACATTAATGAGTACAGATGCGATTTTGGCGCAGTTCATACTAGTTTTTCTCAGTTAAACCTAGTTTTTCTTCAATCAACGTGGGATACGAGAAAAACCACGATTTACTAAAAAAGTACTAAGTTAAACAGAGAAAAACTAGGTTTCACTCATTATTTTGATCTAAGCCTGCCATAGATTTCAACGTGGCATATTAGTGAAAGAGATTACAAATATATCATCATCCTGCTGGTTGCCTTTTTTCTAGATCCACGCTTATAGATATGTAGACTAGATATGGAGAGATGTGACTTCTTTGAAATATAAGAACATAGATTGGGGATATATTGAGAGGTTGTTTTACAACACACTGAAATGGTCATGTCACCGGTTGAGTGTAATAGCTTTTGTCTGTTGAGTGTAATAGCTTTTGTCTTGTTTATCCGTTTTCATCCACAGTGTTTATCATACATTCCTTACATTGATTTCTGTCGAACAACACTTTTAACACTATTGTATACTCTAACCTACATTTTCAATCAATAGCTCAACTGATGACGTCTAATTGACAGAAACGGTATCGTCTTGAGCACTATAACTTTGGTATTATGTCTATAATATTTATAACCACTAGGTCGTTGCCACTGCTGGTGGACCGTTTGAGTCCCCGAGGGCATACATAAACCTAGTACCTGGTATTTCTGTACCAGTTGTTCATCTTATACTAAAGGAATATTTGGCACTGTTGACACCATTTAAATTCGAAAATTGTCTAAAGCTAAGATAGTCATTTTTTTTACAATGGTTACTCCTAGACGGATTTAGGCTATACTTTTAGATATATTATTTGGCTCTGTATGACACCACTTTATCTTAAAAAAACAAACTTTTGAAACTGGAGCTCAACTGATGACGTCTAATTGACAGAAACGGTATCGTCTTGAGCACTATAACTTTGGTATTATGTCTATAATATTTATAACCACTAGGTCGTTGCCACTGCTGGTGGACCGTTTGAGTCCCCGAGGGCATACATAAACCTAGTACCTGGTATTTCTGTACCAGTTGTTCATCTTATACTAAAGGAATATTTGGCACTGTTGACACCATTTAAATTCGAAAATTGTCTAAAGCTAAGATAGTCATTTTTTTTTACAATGGTTACTCCTAGACGGATTTAGGCTATACTTTTAGATATATTATTTGGCCCTGTATGACACCACTTTATCTTAAAAAAACACAAACTTTTGAAACTGGAGCTCAACTGATGACGTCTAATTGACAGAAACGGTATCGTCTTGAGCACTATAACTTTGGTATTATGTCTATAATATTTATAACCACTAGGTCGTTGCCACTGCTGGTGGACCGTTTGAGTCCCCGAGGGCATACATAAACCTAGTACCTGGTATTTCTGTACCAGTTGTTCATCTTATACTAAAGGAATATTTGGCACTGTTGACACCATTTAAATTCGAAAATTGTCTAAAGCTAAGATAGTCATTTTTTTTACAATGGTTACTCCTAGACGGATTTAGGCTATACTTTTAGATATATTATTTGGCCCTGTATGACACCACTTTATCTTAAAAAAACACAAACTTTTGAAACTGGAGCTCAACTGATGACGTCTATTTGACAGAAACGGTATCGTCTTGAGCACTATAACTTTGGTATTATGTCTATAATATTTATAAGTATCTATCATTTCGTTTCGTTTTTTTTTTTACTACAGACTTAACAATTCAGTTTTTGAATGAAATTGCTTCCATTATATTACTACATATAAAATTTTACTACTGCGCATAAATTATTCTAAACCTCGCACAAAATATATAAATGGAAACTGTACTGCAGACATAATACTACCTGAATTACCTTATTTTGTACAGGTGAGGTGGATCTTGAGAGGAGTTTGCTGGCATCATTATAATCATTATATATTGCTATATATTGCTTGCTCAAATCAATACATCTCGAGTCTTTCCGATAAGATTGTGTTAGGATGTTTTAGTACTGTTTATATTAAAACATGATGCCAAAGTTATATGTTTATTTCAAAACATAAAATAAATATGTGGAAACAGTGAAATAAATACATGTATTTCAAATTATGAAAACAAAGTTTGCAAAAAATCAAAGACAATCATTGAGCTACAATTCTAAATAGATTTTATAAGACGTATGTTATTTACGAATTTGTTTTATTTGCTCACAGACAGGGATACACCAATTTTCATCCTTGATAACTGGTTTTCCCTTAATAATTGTCATTTGTTTTCCTATTAATATTCTTCCCATGTGTATTTAATTCATCCGGTTTAGTCCAGTTTATCATGTCTCCCAACGTTTGAGGTAGTTCCCGCCCTTTGGTTTCTGGTAACAGACTTGAGAGACCTGCAACTACGATACAACCGATGCCAAAAATAGCACCTGGTCCCCAGAGAACGACGTCTGCCTGTAAAAGACAAAGATATCGGGGAAATTAGATTAAAATTTAGACGCTACTGTATAGTACAGCATCTACATTATGTAAACTGGAGTCAATTTCATTTTTCTTTTTAATATCTAAGAGAATTACAAAAGTTATTAAACTCAACGACAACAAAACTCTTATTCAGCTCTGCTAAAAATAATTGAAAATCGATAATTCATCAGTAAATTATATTTCAAAAGGCTTTGAAAGCTAGAAAAATTAAATGAAATATTTGGGAGAATACGACTTAGACAATAAGAACAATTATGACTGTTGCTTTTTTACCAGAAAGGATGAGTAAGGTGCAATCATACCCCCTAATGTAGCTGCAACACACGCCGATCCGAGTCCGAAATTACTGAAAATATTAAAGAAAGAATTATACAGACGTAAGAGACAGTTATATTACATCACAGTTCTCGTTGTCTGACAATTAACAACAATTCTATCGCTATTTTAGTACGATTGTCAGTTCAGGTTATTCAAAATACACTGTCTGTGTTTGTCCCGTGACAGATGGCACCTGGACAAACACACGCTCTTTAGACAGTATTAGGATTTCAAACATTGCAATCTTGGAACGTTAGAAAAAAGATATTAAAATAAACCTCAGGCATGTTACCCTATGAATCTCTCTCTCTCTCTCTCTCTCTCTCTCTCTGTCTGTCTGTCTGTCTGTCTCTCTCTCTCTCTCTCTCTCTCTCTCTCTCTCTCTCTCTCTCTCTCTCCAGACTTACCGCATATCTGTCGGATACAGCTCAGGTGTATACAAGTACAACAAATTGTAGGATCCTGTAACTCCCATCTTTCCGATGAAACTGAATACCATTGATGTATATGTTGCAGCTTGATTGTCTAATTTTAGAGAAAAATAAATATAATATAAGCATTTCATTGTGGTATGTCTTGGAAAATGTATGTTTTGTAAAAGTAGGGGAAATATGAATCCACAGTAACGTATCAATATCATGAAAATATCAATACACTTTATGGTGGAAAATTATTTGGTAATTGTGTTTTGAGCGGGATTGTTTTTTTTTTTGGGGGGGGTGTTTTTGTTTTTGTTTTTTGGGTTTTTTTGTCCAATGGTTAAAAAAAAACAAATTATGAATCCACTTTTTGCCTAGCATATTATCAGCTAAAGTAACTGCTATACTGTTATCAAAATCATAATTTTGTGAATATAAAACCACACATTCAAATGTATTATTGGCCAGGAGGTTAAGAAAACAAGATACAGCTCTAGTAAACATCGGAAAAACACAGAACTTTGCAAATCCAGAAGTTGAATCAGACATCATTGAGGAGCAAGCATCTACTGCTGACCGGTCAAACCTGCCAGTCGACAGTCGACGGTCAAGTTCAAATAAAATAAGCCAGGAATGAATCCTCGACACGATCGATAAAGCAAATTAATCAGGCACTCTAGAAAATGAATATAAAAAAGCTGAATATTTCTAAATGTTCTGTCAAAAATTGTAAAACATGTCATATATTAATAACGGATCAAGTGTTCACCAGCAATCTGACAAATAAGCATTACAACACCAGAAGCAGGGATCATCTAGACTGCAAATCATCTAACGTTGTTTACGGAATTGAGTGTACCTTGTGTGGTTTGATTTATGTTGGCAAAACTAGGGGGCCCTTAAATAAAAGAGTATCTGGTAATCGATTCGAGATTAATAATGGGGGTAACCAGATACTCTATCGACATTTCAATTCTCTTGAGTTCCATCTTGTCTAATTGAAAAAATATACCACTGGACCAACAATCCCACCTTGAGTACCCCCTTCCGTAGAAAACGTGAAGAATTTTGGATTAAACAGTTTGGCACTGCATATCCCTATGGATGTAACGATAATATCCAAAGTGTAGGCAATCTATCAAGCCCACTGTGTAATGGTGTTAATGTGATGGAACTTTTTAATTCTAACGTAAGACGTAAACGAAGTCACGGACATCGTTCATACAACCGACCCTACATACATGATGTCACTTTTTCATCTCTTTTACCTTACGTTAATAAAAATTGGGTCTTCATCACATTCGCAGCAAACTTTATTCTGTTCCTTTTACAAATCTCAATAAACTTTTTTTTTGCAAGAAGCAAGAATGAACCCCTACACGGATTCTTCAACCCCAGAATACATACTGAACTCAATTATAATGGACATCGCTTATCACAGACTGTTTACGACAGACACCACCAAATATTTTCCCATAGGCCTCAATGCTAATTTACAAAACTTCAGGTCACTGTCACTCCCATGTTTATTATATCTGGGTCAAATAAGTACCCTGTGCTGAAAGATCAATATTTTTGGTAACAAAATTTGCAATCAGAGTATAGGTTGCCGTTGCATTTTTACTTCAAATTTTCACTTGTTTACAACTCGTAGTATTCCGCACCAAAGGAAAATATCTATTCTCATATGAACCCTCCCTTTCAATTTTCAACCGTCAACCCTATAATTTCCAAAGTACTATCAATATTCATGTATCTTTTTTATCACCTTTATTTCACTTATTAATGGCAAAACTATTTTTTTCATTTAATGACCAATCAGATCACTGGGCTCATTTTACCCTCCGCACAACTTTGGGTGTCCAAAATGTCTGCGCCCATGTTGTAAACAAAGCTGGTGTTTTTCCTATAAGCCTGCACGAGTCACAAACGGTGACTGTTCTGAACAAAAACGTCTTTTCATTAAACTTAAATTCACAAATAAAGGATTATACGCTTTAAACATTGGCAATGTTCTAAATCACAAAAGAGTTCAGTCCTGTATTCCACCATATTTTAAACTGAAGCCACGCCTTGCATTTCATACAGCTATACACCTAGCATCGCATCCAAGCTATTCAATTACAAACAGGTTTTGCAGTGCCTAGACATTAACCATCTTCTACACAACACTGTCACATGTTTATGTGATTCATCTACTTTCAAATACAATACTATCGGGCATGTAATTACCGGTGACGTTTCTATTGTTGAAAATGAAAGCCTAAAAAATCTTATTTTAATGGGCCCTAAATACCGGGAAGCCCGTTCCTTTAATTGGCGTCAGAATTTCAGTTTAGTTATGGATTCTGTCGAAGATTATGCCAGACGATGGGCCAAACATGAAGACGTAGAACCAGACACTTTGTCTGAATGTCTGAAAGCCATACGATGTTTGATAAAATCTCGTATTCGACTAAAGGGACTATGAAAACACGTTATCCCTCTGTATTTAATGATCCAGAAGTAGTAACTGAACTGGATAGGTTACATGACCAATATGTACTGGTACCAACAGACAAAGCCTCAAATAATATAGTTTTTATTTGTAAGGCACATTACTATAATTGTTTATTAGAAGAACTTGGATTTAATACTAATTCTGGAAATCCTACATACACACGTAGCTCTCTTTCAAAGGACGAGATCCTTCAAAATCACGTGTCCGTATTACGCTCATTTGATATACCTACAACGGATACCGATTTCGAGCTACCACATTTATACTGGAAATCTAAACTTCATTAAAAACTCCATATAATCAAAGATACATAGCAGGATCCAGCAAATGTTTTACCAAACCTTTATCTTTACTCCTTACCAAGATATTGACAGCCATTAAAGAGAAATTTCAACAATACTGTACAGTTACTTATTCCAGAAGCGGTGTAAATCAGATGTTTGATTTTGATTTTGATTTTTTGTTTTCCGCCATACTCAACAATCTTTCAGTCATATGATGGCGTCCAGTTTTTACTGGTGAAGGAGAAACCCCGGTTACCCGGGTAAAGACCACCAACCTTCCGCAAGGAAACTGGCAAACTTTCCCACTTAATTCGAAATTACCCTAGCGGGATTCGAACCAGAGGTGAGAGGTCTTGTGATTTGAAGCGCAATGCTCTAACCACTCGACCACGGAGGCCCATGTAAATCAGATGTGGATACTTAAAAATTCTAAACAGCTTTTAGAAAATTTGAAGGCACACAATTTTTCTCGAATTCACAGTATCAAAACTTATGACTTCTCTACTCTTTACACTACTATTCCACATAAACAATTAAAAGGAAGACTTTTCAGCATCATAGACAACTGCTTTTTCACTAAAGGTGGTACCCGAAAATTTAAATATCTAGTGATTGACTATCAGGATACTTATTTCGTCAAACACCACTCTGATTCTACACATAAATATACTGAAGTTGATATAAAAACATGCTGGAATTTCTAATAGACAATATATTTGTAATGTTCGGAGACGTGGTCTTTCAACAAACTGTCGGCATTCCTATGGGAACCAATTGTGCTCCTTTATTGGCCGACCTGTTCCTTTATTCATACGAAGCAGACTTCATTCAGAAACTTCTGAATCAAAAGAAGAAAAAGTTAGCGGTGTCCTTTAATTTGACATTTAGATATATCGACGACGTTTTGTCAATTAATAATGACAATTTTCATACATATGTGAATGCGATATATCCCAGCTAACTAGAAATTAAAGATACACCAAAATCAAGCGCACACGCTTCATACTTAGACATTTTACTTAATATAAACACAGACCGGAAAATAGCAACTAAGCTATACTATAAACGCGACGATTTCGGCTTTCCCATCGTACATTTTCCAAATTTAAGTAGTAATATCCCTCAGTCACCTGCATATGGAGTTTATATTTCACAAATGATCCGATATAACAGGGCGTGCACAACATATGAAGATTTCATATACAGAGGTAAACTACTCCCTGACAAATTATTGACACAGGGATATCGAAAACCGCGTTTAATGTCAACGTTCTGCAAATTTTACGGTCGGTATAATAGTATTGTTTGCTTTAAAAGTCATAGAAAACGATTGTTAAGTTTGTTTCACTCTGTTTCACTAAGTGAAATGTTGAGTTGCCTTTTCGTTGGCGGTTGTTGAGACGTCTGTACCAACTGTGACGAGGATACACTCCTCATTTGTTTCATTGGACTTGACTGTGGACTCACGGCGGGTGTGACCGGTCGACAGGGGATGCTTACTCCTCCATGGCACCTGATCCCACCTCTTGGTTTCCAGAGGTCTGTGTTTGTCCATTTTTACTGGATTTGTATCTATGTCCTGGACATTCTATTGATTTATACTTTGGTATCTGAAATTTTTATAATTTTATTTACAACTCTAATGTGATGGACGTACAGCTGTTGTATTGAGTGAAATAAGTGTACAATGTATTTTATAACGATTGTATTTAGTATTATGCCCATAGATAAATAATGATAGACAGCATTTTGTCAAGGAAGACATAAGTCGAACAAATGTCTATCACTAGACAGGAAGTAAGATTTTAAGTATGTTTATGGTATCTATATAACAGATAACAGCAACAGTAAAGAGTTACCTACCTTTGAATGTTAAAAGAGCTACAGATGTTATAAGGGATAGTCCAGCAATGGCATGAAGTAAAACATTCGACTTTCGTCTACCTATCCTAGAAAAATACCAAAGGTTTATGAGAAGTTAGCTATTTTAAGTTACGCTTGAAGTCTCACATTTTTCATTTTTATGTGATAGGGATTCTGATATATATACTCCTCCTTTGTTAAATTTAAATGGAAAATAATACAGTAAACCCTGCTTTAGCGACCACCTGTGTATAAAGACCAACTGGTCATAAACACTGTTTTTTGCTGTCCCCAATAATACCATTTGTGTACCTCTATAAAGACAACCTCCCTATTAAGGTTTTCTTGTGTCCCTAAGGAGGTCTTTATATACAAATTTCACTGTACGTACAAACAAACATCACTAAAGTACAAAAATAGCCGAACGATCAGCAATCGGCGTGGTTGACGTTCTTACATTCGCGTTATTTAAACCAGGTCCATTTAATATGTAGGTAAAATTCATCAACACCGATTATGCTGTCCGAAAGTTCAAGGCTTCACGCGTTTGACAGTTATTTGTCGTCTGGTCGCATTTTGTGTTTACACGGGGAGATTTCATCGACGTTCAAACATCGGCACTTAAGGGAAGCCCGTGGTTACATCATCAAATTATTAAGATAAATAATTGAATATTTAAAACACAGGATCAAAATTGCGCGACGTCTCAACTGTTCCACTACGTGTGGCCAAGGTCTATATACAGAGAGAGAAAGACTGATATATTTACATGGATTAAATTTTTATCAAATGCGTTATACATAGTCTATGCATAATATCGTTTTAGGAGGAATTTCTTTAAAAAAATCCATATACTCTGGCCGGGTAGTGGCTCATAATTTTAGGTAACAAGGCAGAAACCATTATAATCACAATGCAAAGAGTAAACCTGTCACCATACATACAAGTATCCAGAATAAAATCGGTTGTGTGTGTGCGTTTGTGTGCGTGTGTATGTGTGTGTGTGCGTATGTTTGTGTGTGTGTGTGTGTGTGTGTGTGCGTATGTTTGTGTGTGTGTGTGTGTGAAGCTTGTCATAAACCAAAAGTGAGTAAATTCACCTGTATGGTAATCCAAATGTTACTAATCCCCGACATGTTATGTGAAATGGACTATATCGTCAATTAGTTTTATCACTCAAAGTGTATTGTAATGTTACTTTACCTGTCAACAATAAATAAAAACAATATGTTCCCTGGTATTTCTGCGATAGCACCGAGAAAAAAATTCAAAAACCGGTCACCAGGCATGGCAGACGACGTTAGATACAATCCATAATATGTCAAATTGTCCACGAAGAAAGCTACAAAATCAATAACAAGAAAGAAAGGATGTGAAACACAAGTCCATCTGAATGCCACAAAATCCGTATTTACGAAGTCAAATTTTAAAGACGTGCTGAATGTTATGACTTTATTGAAATATTAAATAATTTTATCAGTTAATGGTTTGGATCCATACAGTTAAGTATGCTGTCATTGTTAAATAAAAAATGGTTATATGCAAGAAAAGGTTGAATAAATGTAGGACAATTTTTAGAATCATGACCTGTTTTCCTATGTCTTGCAAGATACAATTTGTTCTGGTTTTACACATGGTAAGGTGAAAACCTTCAAAGGTTAATGTCAACGAATAATTATTGCCTACATATTTGCACACCAACCCGTCCATAAAATTAAGCAATTTCGAAGCAGCATTTTTTTTCGGAAGATATCTATAAGTGCAAATTTCTTCTTGATGTGTTTTCGTTCCCTGTCCTGCTCTTCATCACACGTCATTGGTTCATCTCCGTCTGAATTAAGCCCAGTTTGTTTTTCATTTATAACGTGTTGTAATTTAGGGAGGAGATGGTCATTAGTTTCCGTTAAATCAGGATAAGTGATCTTTATGATTGCATCTGGATCTTTTTTGTTCATTTTTGCCGCTGCATGTATCCATTTTCTGATCTGCTTTTCACTTCCTTTCGCAACTAACCATCTGATTGATTCTTTCTGTATCCTGAAAATAAACGTGTTACAAAGATGCCATAGCTATTGTTCATACACATCAAAGTAAAGATGAAAAGTCAATGCAACAATTTGGATATAACAAAAGAACATCTGCGGTATTCCAACAATTCATTATATATATTAACTGTCAGCATATGCTGACGTTGCCTTGTCCCGCTTCATTCAAAAGATCTTGTCATTCTGTTGAATGGTGGCAAGCGCTAGACCGATTAGTTGAATGCAATCTATAAATAGAATTATATATATATATATATATATATATATATATATATATATATATATATATATATATATATATATATATATATATATTATATATATATATATATATATAATTGAAGTGAAAATGCTTGGCAGTGAAACTGAAAAATGTTAGTGTTAAGGTTCGAACTTTTAAAAATGTATGATATAATTATACAGAACTGAATCAACGAACAATTACCTGTATGTTGACGATGAATCAAAATCAAACGAGTGCGACAAAATTGTACAAAATACAAAACTGTTTTCAACTGGTTTTAATTAAACCAACAATTACTTTTATAAACATAATTATCAACGAACCAGTACGAGAAAATACTCTGCAGTGAGAGAAGGCCAGCTAGTAGTTGCAGACTCCTCCATGATTTGGTTCTCAGTATGTAGGCAAAGAAGGGTAGTGTCGAACAACACAGAGACCATGCTATAGCATAAACAAACATGATAGTTCCCCTCATAGATGTTGGGAAGATTTCAATAGAATACGTGAACTGACACAATGCAATTCCCTGAAAAATAAAGAGTATATATAGATGATGTTTGCCAAGTTTTGATGATTAGCATTTTGATTTCAACTCTCGGGGAGGTAAAATAATATTACTACTCTACGTTTTCATTGAAATCGATCACTCCGCTACAAAGAATATAGTACCTTCATATGGGAAAGTAGAAAATGTTTAAAACACAAGAAATGACAACAGATGAGGATTTATTTACACAAGGCAAGTCATATTTGCTGAGGGCGAAATATATTTCAGTATTTTGTTCTTTGTATTTCCCGTTCCCTGTTGCCGAACATAAAACTGAATGAACAATACATATCTTAGTATCAGATCTAAATATCAAATATATAATTCATTCGTTTCGTTTCGTTTCGATTTAGAAAGATCATTTCATCACATTGAGAAGATGAAAGTAAACAGTTCAAGCTTATCCGTCTAAGAACTAAAATTGATAGGAATAGTCGATCCTTCAACATTTAAAGCATCTCAAATATGTAGAAGTAAACAATTACCTTGGTATCATTGATTTCTATATTTTCCCCAAATTCTTTTATGGGAGAATTAACTTTGTTTTTTTTTCAATTTTTTATTTCCTCTTTTATTATTTAGATTGATACACGATCACAAAAAAGAGATATACACATGCATAAAAATTCTTAAATTCCTATATATTTCTTGAAAATTGCTTAGGAACCCAAGGTTTGTCAGTTTTTCAATTGAAATTGATTAACTCAATCTTACTATTTGTATATGAATACCGCTCTGGACCTGACCTTATTTTCACAAAATATATAGAAATTTAAGATTTTTATGCCTGTGTAAACCTCTTTTCTGTTGTTGTACATCAAGTACAAGTAGTAAAAGTAGAAAAAAAATCTAAATATAATTTGGTAAACATACCTAGTGCCCCTTTAAAATGACTGCCAATCAAAGGTGTGTACAAACAGGTGATACTTCTTGTGTATCAATGTAAAGTAAAACAAATACGGTTACAGGTATTTTAAAAATCAAAGTTTTCTGAATCCCTTGTTGCAAAACTGTAGACTTAAGGATCCACAAGGGGCATAATATATTGTAATCATTTTCAAATTATCGAAAGTTTATTATAGTTCTAGATACATACACATTTTCGTCAATTTTAATTTACATTCGGTAAGGTGAGCATTTCTTCAGTATTGTAAATAATGTATGGTCAAGGGTGAAATATCTGGTATACTGTTTATCACTTTCTAGCACAGTGGCATAGCTTTATGGGTTAAAAATAAGTATTATTTGAATTAACGTTGTGAAGAACTTTGAAAGATATATGACGGAGGAGAAAAATATCATTTACTCCTCAATCGAACACCGTCAATTTCACTTTTAATTCACCGGTTAATCCACCTGAGGTATTGATATCATAATTGCATAAAATAATATCAAAAACTTACTACATTAGCATTTCAATGTTAAAACATCCTAGAGTTTTATATTTTATGGAAGCCGTAAAGCACCCTGTTTTCAGTAAGGATGTCCATGGAACAGCGTACAAAACTAGTGAAAAGTGACCAAACGCCGAAATTAGATAAACCAAAATGTAGAAAAAAACTTGTCACTAAGTAGTTTGTTTCTATATATGAAATGATCGCGTGTTGAGTGGGTGTGAGCATGTCTATTCGTTTAGGCGACACAAACATCTTATTCAACTGATACTTAAATGTGGAAAGTTCAGAACAGGAAACCCGTCCTGTTTGTCTTCTAGCATAAAGCATGAAGCCCACGGGAGCGCCATAGACATTTTGTAAGAACGTTTGGGTGAAAAAACCTACAAATATATTTTCATTAAGTAATTTTGATATTCGCTACAAAGAACTTGTGTATAGAGTGATGTTGGCTTTTGAATACCGGTACCAAGGTATCTAACAATGCAAACAATCCGGCAAAGTTGCATACAAATGTCGCTTAATCTATGTTGTGTAAATATCATATATGATCTGTTCCGTATATCACGTGTGTCAATTTGAAAAAAAAATATATCATTCCAATACAAATTTTATTTCTACCAAATGGATCTACATGTTACTGTTATTATGGATGTGTATATAATTATATTATATATTCCGTTGATTGTGGCAAACATACACGTGATCCCGCCGGCGACAGGTTGGTTTCCTGTCTTTCGGATGAGACAGTAAAAACTGGAGGTCCCGTGTCACAGTAGGTGTCGGCACGTTAAAGAACCCTCACTGCTCAATGGCCGTAAGTGCCGAGCATAGGCAAAATTTGAAGCCCTTCACCGGCATTTGGTGACGTCTCCATATGAGTGAAATATTCTTGAGTGGGACAATAAACAAACAAACAAACAATCAAAACCCTAAGACGATGTGTATCTTATACTTCAAAGCCAGTTTGCTTCAGCATGTGTAGTGTTTGATCTTTTCCTAGTCACGATGTTCATATAAAAGTTAAAAACAGTATGAATACATACCCATAGGATTTGTTTGATATTCTTTGCCAAGATTTCGTCAATTTTCCGACGAAATTCTAAAATTACACAATCTTACGTATTTTCTCTTACTTGAAACAAATTTAACCGCGAAATTAGAAGTCAGGGAAATGTTGTGCCATCCACCCTATAGGGTGTGACAAGTCCATTCCGGAAGTGCCGGAACTACTTTTTATACATATTTTGTCGTCCATTTGTACAAAAATGAATGAGCCACTCTTTTATACTGTTTAAAAGTAAAATGATAACACCTCTTGATTTCTAGAAGTCCGTGTTTGTCCAGTACTCACCAGATTTGTTTATTGTATCCTGGACATTAGTCTAGTCTGTTAAGGAATTCCGTGGGAATTTTTGGATGAAATATAGAGACCTATTTTTCTTGTTCCTATTATCATTCCTTACTCAAACATGTTTGGTGGACCTCTGACAATGTCAACTGACGGTTTTTATGACGTCATCAAAATGGCGGCCATTTTGGATAATTGTAAAATGACAATTTTTTTATTGTTTTCAAACTATTGATATGATTTGTTTCTGCAAATATTTATATTTTGTATGCACAAGTTAACCACTTTTAAACTATCTTCAGTATGTGTATAATTAAATAGAACGTACGTCACTATAGCTATCTTCATGTGACGAAGCCATCCTATCTATGTACTTGATTTAAGACGTACAATTGCTTATAGACTCGACAAAAGCACAGTACTTCTAAGATAAAAATGAGTTGTTATTTTAACTAAAAATATAAGTAATAATAATAATAAAAAGGCCACAGACCGAGGGGAAATGTTGAGGTGGTATCAGGTTCCATGCTGGAGTAAGCATCCCCTGTCAACCGGCCATACACGCCATGAGTCATATGAAATAAGTGAGGAATGAATCCTCTGAAGTGGTACAGACTCAACAACCACTACCAAACAGGTAACAACATTTCATTTAGTTACTGGAAAGATAGCTCAATATTTCATTTAGTGAAACATAGTGGATCTTATTGCAAAATTTGTTGAATGTTGACATCAAGCGCGATTCTCGAATTCCCTTTGACATCAACTTGTCAGTTAATAGTTTGCTCTGTGTATGAAATGTTCATACATTGAACATGCTCAGGCATAATGGATTCCAAACGTATTCTGAATATGTATCGTGCTTAACAATAACGATTTCAAAATATTTAAAGGCCTATGACCGCCAGTTTACGATCAGTTACGGTGTTAAATTTGTAAATGATAATATGCTTTGCATCATGCCTATATATAAAGATACAATGTTCCCTTTAATGACACTTCTGCATGTTGCTTTGTTTGCAAGTAATATCAGTTTGAAGATGATAAAATCTTCCGCTTTTATGTTAGGGTCCATTTTCATCCCCACTTCCCCACGATTGGCCGAGTATGGGAGGTTAGCCCAGTATGATAACGAGGGGTTAAGGTAATGTCCAAATTCCACACACCCGTAGAATACTATGGATATAGCTCCGAAGTGAAGTACCCCTCGATTTATTTTTGTTTTATGTTAATTTTAATTAAGGAACACCCAGAGTCCTTTCTGAAAAATTAAGTACCGGTATATTTGTAATCCATGTCCTCTAGACTCGTAGAACACGTTTTGGTATTTGTGTTTTGTTAATTCATAAGGTCCACCCAGACTATACTGCAATATTTCCCACTATGGTTTGTATATGAAAAGTTAGCCCAGAGTCTGACCTAAAGCTAAGGTAAAGTCTAAATTCCCAAGTCCCGTAGAACACATCATGGGATTCAACCCTCGCCAAGTGAGGAAGCCCTTATCACAATGATTTGAGTGTTATGTTAATTCATAAATTCTGCCCAGATTGTAATGTAATATTCCCAACTGTGGGCTGAGTCCAGCAGGTCAGCCCAGTATGGTTACGTGAAATTAAGGTATAGTTCAAATTCCCTAAACCCATAGAACAAAATGGGGAAAAGCCCAAAAGCGAGGTACGGTCTTCAGAGTTTTGTTCATATTCATTCCTAAGGTTCACCCATACTATATACTATAATATTCCCCACTATAAAATATTAAGTATAAGAGGTTGGTCAATAATCCCAACTTAAAATTCGGGTATAGTCAACATCTTCTAGACACGTAGAACCCCATGTTCCCGAAGTGAGTTACCACCTTCCGATATTCATTTCTGTTTCGTGTACAATGCATATCCAAACCCACTTATATTGAATTCTGTTATATTGATATCCTGCTTCATTTGAAATGATTTCGATTCCCCAGTGAAATTTCTTTAATACCATTGATTATAACACAGTCGTTTTGAAAATCTTTTTCATATAAAGAAAGAAGTCATTCGCCTTTTGTCTTTAAGACCGACCTTAGTATAAAAAAGGCACATCTAGGGTACATTGGGATCATTTTTGTAAAGTATGGTTCCAAGCCACCCAGTAGTTTAGGAGTTCTGCTCTGAAAACGAAATTTTGACGACGACGGCGCCGCCGGACGGAATTAGTGAACCCGATGTCTCGCTTCTGCTTTGCAGACAAGACAAATAAAAACTGACTGCGCCAAAATATCCTGAATCAAAAAAATTTTTTTTTATTCTAGTTAGCATTAATCTCTGTTCTATTTGTAATTAGCTTTTTTAAAAGAATTAGATAGTAATAATATCTTGTATACACCTTAATGTTAGTGAGCTATGCTCATGATGCTATAAATAACACAAATATAGATCTAAATAATTATATAAAATTCAATTAAATAAAAATATTAAATATTTTTATTCAAAAAAAAATAATAATAAAAAAAAATCTTTATCATGAATAAATGTATTTTAATCCTTAAATTTATGTTTTGCAATGTTTAACTCAACATTATAAAATTAATTCAATAACAAAACATGGTCAATAAATCAAAATAAGAATGTCAATGTCAATTTCAATGGATTTTAATGCCGGCATTTTGATGACGTCATAAATGCGTCCAGTTGCGCGTCCAAGAAGGCCATCAAACATTTTAGGTCACAATTTACCTAGGGTAGCTAGAAATCATAGTCACTATCTTTCATCCAAACATTCCCATTAATGCAAAAATATGTCAGTAAGGGACCGTACATCCTGAAGATTTATACTTTGGTATCTATGTTTTTTATATTTATACCGATTTGACAGAGGTTATGACTCCTTTGCTTACTCTTCCATGACATCTGATCCCATGTCTTGATTTTCATGTGATCGATTGATGTTTGCTCAATTCTCGCTGTATAACATCAATACGCCGACACTTTTGTATCTTTGTTTTTTTCATAAGAAAATTATACCTGTCGGTTAAGATGAATGAACAAATGATATGTCAGAAAGGTACCCCGTTTTTAACTGAACAACACTATGTTTTACATTTTACAATTGATTGCCTTACTTGAATATGATTCATCAAACGAGATCTGAAAAAAAAGAAAATTAATATAATAAAGTATATGATAATATCTAAAAGTGTGATTCTGTGTGTCGGCGTATTGTAAATCCAAATTCAATAAATGTATGTTTGTAAACTTTTACCGTTTGAACAGAACCTATGATCGTCCTGATAACCATGAAGAGCTCCAATGTAGGGACTAATGCTAAGGCAACGCTCGTGACAAAGAATGCAATGTGTGTGATACAGGAAATGGGAAATCTTCCGTATAAATCCGATAAAGACGTAAAAACCAGAGATCCAATCATCTGACCCAAAATTACTAAAGTAGAGCTTAATTCACCCAATCCTTGACGTCCACAAACAAGATCCCACTGTAAATTTAATTAATTAGAATCATTTCTACCACTGATAATATATATATATATACTAGCAGTAAAAGCTGTGTATACTTAAAAGTTAAATAAAAATCTAAAAAAGGTATTCTTTGATCGATCGCTCTTTATTCTTAAAGGCATAGTATACTAAACGCGTGTTTGAGTTCTCAATTTGTTAAATATCGCGTTCGATTCACCTTGATGACCACAGCACGCCTTTCTTGAGTTTGGATCCTAAGCTACACGTGGTTATTAATCGATTAGAATTTCTTGCATTCATTGATAGTATTCAATGTATTAAAACAGAAAAGCATTGGTTTTTGGAATAAGATTTTGAATTAGAGATGCCTCGCATGATTGAAAATGATCGTTTGCGTGCTATTGGGATGCTAGCACTTTGGATGTCTCGAAGCGATGTGGCAAGGTAGTTTGGAGTTCATATTAACACTGTAAATGCTTTATGGAGACGATATCAGCAAACTGGCACCGTTCGGGAACGCCCGCGATCAGGACGCCCGCGTGTGACGACATGTCGGCAAGATACGTATATACGGACGTCACATTTGCGTAATCGATTCCAATCGGCTTCTTTGACCACTGGAAGCGTCACTGGGCATCGATGGATAGTCTTCGTACCGTAAGGAACAGATTGCGAGAGGCCAACATCCGTCCTCGACTTCCTGCTATCCGTCCTGTTCTGCTCTGGCGTCACCGTGTTGCGATGTTAGGGTGGTGTAGGAGGCATCGTCGTTTCAATAATAGAGATTGGGCGGAAGTTCTGTTTACGGACGAGTCGAGATTTCATCTCGACATCAGTGACGGTCGTGTCCGGGCTTACCGTCGTGCCGGAGAACGTTACATCGACGCCTGCGTTATTCAGCGCCGCCATTTCGGAGGGACATTATGCGTCGTTCTTTATTGCGCATATGGCGGAACATTCCCCAGGAATTTCTGCATAACCTGATTCGTTCAATGCGTCGTAGGTGTGAAGAATGCATCGGTCATACACGCTATTAAACTTGTGAAACCTTTTTGCACACCCCTTACAGTGGCTGTTCGTAACAACCATAATGGACATAATTCGTGATTTGATGTTTGAACTGAAAGACAATGCATTATATTAAATGCATTATATTTATATGAATCTATAAATGAAATTACTAAACTACAAAATTTCTTTTTTTCGCTAGTATATATATATATATATATATATATATATATATATATATATATATATATATATATATATATATATATATATATATATATATATATATATATATATATATATGTAACCGAGCAGTGAAGGCATATGTGTTTTTTAAGATTTTATTCATGAATATTAAGCATCAACCATAAGATGTAGCAGATGCAGCCTGGATAGATAACAACGATGTCAAAACGAAGTACTGCTCTATCTTAGATAGTAAAAACGGTAACCTTTATAGTAAGAGCCATAGAATGATTGGCTAAATAGAGAATTTAAACAACCAATAAGAAAAGCATTTAAATAACCAATAAGAAAAGAGTTCACCAACTCAATCCGGGTGCGCAATAGACATAAAGATTATTATAGATTTAAGACTGAATGTAATGAAACGAAGTTTTAAGTTAAGAAACGAATAAATACATATGAAATATATATTTGTACTGTCACATACTCCCCCGGAAACTTGTTAATCTGTCCCTAGATTAAAGTTCAATCAATTATAATAAATACATATCAAATATACAAAAAATGTTATTGATAATGAAATGTTCATGAATCACTAAAATCAGATAAATGTTAATAAATATCACTATATCACTGAATCACAGGTTTAATTTCCGTTCTATTAACATTTTTCACAATATCATTGTTTTCCGATTTAACACTGTACACAGAATTATACGGTTTGCCCACAATGACATGCACTTCCGGTTTCCATTTTTCTTGGATCTTACTACGACCTACTAAGCCACGATTTCTCATGTAAACTTTGTCACCGATCTGTAGTTCTTTCTCACATTTGTTACTGTCGTGTCTCCGTTTACGATCGTCTTCGTTTATACGCAGTTCTTCATTTGCTTTGTTGTATGTAAATGCTAGTTTTTCTGAATGTAACTCGATCCATCTGTCTATGTTAATATCACACGGTGACGTAGTAATTCGTCCTAATAAAAAGTCAATGGGTAAATTAGGTTGGCGTCCATACATTAAAAAGTACGGTGAATATCCAGTAGACGCGTGTGGTGTCACATTGTAAGAAAATACAAGCTCTTTGATATATTCCGGCCATTTTCGCTTTCTTGCTGGTGATAATGATCGAAGTAAATCATGTAGGGTCCTACTGAATCGTTCACATTGCCCGTTGCCTTGCGGGTGGTATGCAGTTGTTCTCGTTTTCTTGATTTTGTAAAGTGCGCATAAATTTTGAATGATCTCGGCCTCGAAACATCTACGCTGCTCGCAGCGCCATGATGTAACCGAGCAGTGAAGGCATATGTGGGTTTTTTAGATTTTATTCATGAATATTAAGCATCAACCATAAGATGTAGCAGATGCAGCCTGGATAGATAACAACGATGTCAAAACGAAATACTGCTCTATCTTAGATAGTAAAAACGGTAACCTTTATAGTAAGAGCCATATAATGATTGGCTAAATAGAGAATTTAAACAACCAATAAGAAAAGCATTTAAATAACCAATAAGAAAAGAGTTCACCAACTCAATCCGGGTGCGCAATAGACATAAAAATTAATATAGATTTAAGACTGAATGTAATGAAACGAAGTTTTAAGTTAAGAAACGAATAAATACATATGAAATATATATTTGTACTGTCACACATATATATATATATATATATATATATATATATATATATATATATATATATATATATATATATATTATATATATATATATATATATATATATATATATATAAACCGTACTGTTAGAAAATGGCAATTTCAAGCTTGATATCATGAGTAAACTTATTCTCTAAAAAGTGGACATTTTATTTACCTATAAAGACACGTTTGCATTACATTTCAAAACCAACTCTAGGGGTTTCAATGAAATATTTGAGACGGATGTGGCATGCTAACAGGTGACGCTGACTTCTTCCGAACACCTGGTCCTTTCCGGTTAGAAATTCGCAGTTGTTCTACATGCTGAGCCCGTTATCATTTCAAATTTGTCATATTCTAATGGATAGTTTCCAGTATCCCATGGTTCTTTATCACTTTTTCTTTGTAACCAAATGTCAATACCGTCAAAGTTGTGAATACACGAGCAAAGTTCACAGTGATGCCAAATGGAATTCGAGAAGTATAGATTATGAACATGAAATGATAACATTGGCAATATTTTACTACAAGGAGAATCCATGTATTTGGCTAGTATATGTATACTATTGTAACAGAATAGTTTAAAAATGCTTCACATATTTTTTAACCTTTTGCACTAAAGCCTACCTCTGATATAATAGTGTCGCCTGCTTTAATATCAAATTCATGTCCATCTGAACAACCCACAGTTGCTACTTCTGCTTCCGTAGAATTACGGCTATAATTATATATAGTAACGTCACATTTACCGTATTCCACAACGAGGTTAGTCGAGTTGAAAAGCAAATCACTGTACCGACTTGTTGATTGTGTCCCATTTTTACACACAAAGGAGGGTGTATGTCCTGAAAGATAAAAAATGTTGATTTAGAAACAAAATCATCACCATCATCAGCATCATCAGCATCATCATCATCATCATCAGTCAGTAACACTTTATATAAATGAGAGAAATATGGACTATTTATAGCTTTAAGAACATAGGGTAAACAATTAAGATTACATCAGTTCCTAACTCTGGCAAATGTATAGGAACATTTATGACGCGTTTAACTTTACCGTAAATAAATACTGGGAACACTTCAAACTTAATTAAATTTAACAATGTAGAAGCATACTGCATGAAGGCTTAAAGCCGAAAAACGACTGTGGGAGTCGTCACAAGATTCGATCATAATTTAAATTAACGAAAATTGTGTTTTAAATGTATGTAATTGTCAGTTTTCTGACTAAAACCTTTGTCCTTAGTCTTGCTGAAGTTTGTTTCACGCCCGACTCAGTATCATCTCGTGAAGCGGTTTTGTCTCAAATGATATATACCTGTACGTGCAGAATATTAAGTTTATTTATAATTTAAGAAACAAATTTTGTCGGACTTCTTCGTATAATATCTTTGTATCTTACATTTTCTTCATACTAATGCACAATTAAAACCGAACATTTTGATTACTTATATTTCACTAACACATCATGAGTTTTCTTGGATATCAAAATGAATGCAACGATCACCTGAAAGTCAGCTGTTCTGAAAATAATTACTATAAGCTATATTTCTACACTTTACTTACTGTAAAAGTGGGTATTTCCGCGTGTTGGAACTTGGACCTCAACTGATAAGTGTAATTGACAGAAACGATCTTCTTGAGCATTATAACTTTGGTATTATGTTGATAGTATTTATAACCGCTAGGTCGTTGCGACTGCTGGTGGACCGTTTGAGTCCCGAGCGTATACATAAACCTAGTACCTGGTATTTCGGTACCAGATGATAATCTTATACTTAAGTAATATTTAGCACTGATTGCACGTTTAAATTTCTTAATTCTTCTAATGGATAGCCATCTTTTTATAGTGGTTACTCTTAGACGGATTTTAATTATATGATAGGATTTATTATTTCGCCTTGTCTAACACACTTTCCATTTCGAAAATCTATTTAAAAACTGGAGCTTATCTGATGACGTCTAATTGACAGAAACGATCGTCTTGAGCATTATAACTTTGGTATTATGTTTACAATATTTACATGATTTCCTTTATGCAAATCATATACGTGTTTTGTTTTTAATACGTGATGTCACACCTTACTGTGAGAAACATCAAACGATAATTATTAGGACAACAGTGGTAGTGGTAGGCGGGGAAGGGATAATTTTCACGAAAAAAAAATCTTCATCGCGTATTTAGTTAAATTATCCCATGTGTACATTTCCATATTTACAGTATGAAATATTTCTTCTGCAAGTCGACGAAGTATCCTTCGTGACTTGAATACAGCATAAAATATGACTGGCGATACACAGTGAAAATGGATATTTCAAACAGAGAACGAAATAAAGAATTTCGACTTTTTTTCAAAATTTTAATTTCTTGTAAATAAATGTTTGATATAAAATAAAAAATAATTAAACGGAAAAGGTAGAAATGATGAAAAGAATATGGGACGCCAAAATCACATCAATGACCTAGAGCTAGCTTTTCTCTGGTGAAATCTATTTTTGAATAATCCAAGTTGATCGAGAAAATCTAGCTTTAACTATGCGAAAATCATAAAATGAGTTAAGTATATATATTCTCGAGAGACAAAAATACTGGTTTAATTCAGAAAAATTCGTTTTAGCGCAGTTTATCCTAGTTAGGAGAAAAACTAGGATTAACTGAAAATAAAATCGACGTTAAACTTGTAACCCACATTTACTGGAGAAAAACTGGGTTTTACTGAGAAAAACTACGTTTTAACTAATTAATGATACTTCGGCGTGCCATATCAAAAAGCAAAATGACATGCGCATGACTTCACAGTTATGTTATTACTATACATCACTTCACTGAATGTTGTGTGTTCTATATATAAATCTCAGATACTAAAGTATCAATCTTCAGGATAAAATACGCAAAACATTGGACAAACATGGACCGCTAGAAATCCAGAGGTGGGATCAGGTGCCGTGGAGGAGTAAGAATTCCGTGTCGACAGGGCACTCCAGCCGCTAGTCCACAACAGGAGCGTCACATATAAAGTACCGGACCACTTCTATTTAGGCCATCGACCAGATTACGTAATATGTGCAACGGTTTAAATTATGACCTATACAGAGTAAATGTAACTAATTCTCCATCCTGTCCGTGCGGTTTACCCACAGAAAATGCATCCCATTATCTATTAAATTGTAAACTGTATGCTGTGCATAGAACTATCCTCATAAACCAGTTTCTGACAGATACAAATTTTCAGATATTCCGACCTGTTACTGTGGAAAAAAGTTCTAATTGGCAACCAAAACTTTACAGTGCGAGAAAATGAACAAATAATGTTAGCAGTGAAAGACTTTATTAAAAACAGCAAACGGTTTTAACTCAAAATACATCTCGCATTGTACTTTGAAGAAGTGTCCAAACCTTTTCCTATCCACCTTAATCTCTCACATACTTCCCTCACCTTATATTTCCCTTTGCCCTGCTTTGTTTTTGGTTTTTCCTTTTTTTCCAATCATATTTCTATATTTCAGTACATCAATCTCTATGTCGCCATCTCTGACGAATTGATATGTTTTAAATTCTCTGGAGAGGGCTACTGTAATGTTGTTATAACTTTTGCTAATCCTATTTCATTGTATTACGAAATAAAATATGTTTTAATAAATGGTGCAATACTTACAATATCACTGTCCTTTCAAAAGTAGTCGATAAATTAATACCATACAAAATGCATATGTTACATAAAAAATTTACATTTTGATAAAATAACCTTGCTAATAGTTTGTTACGTATTTCATAAAAATCCATTATTCAGACATGTTGTCATGTCTTTCGGTATTTGTTGAGCATCTTGTATTCTTGTAATGAATAACTTTAGCTGATTGTGTGTATCAGCAGGAGACAAACATATGTTATAATTGATAAAGACATTTGGAAACCTATTAATTTCCTTTTCAACCAAATGATCAGTAGTACACTCTTTAACACTGACAGATAAAAATAGACAGTAATGTTCAGTACAGATATAGAAAGTGACAGTTGAGAGTTCGAGAGCTTGAATTAAGAGTTGACAGTTCGATAGAATTTTAAAATTCTTCATTTGTACAAATATTGTAGATATTTATGTAATAAGTTATAGAAAAAGTAGCCAAGCGAGTTGGAGTCAATTCTATATTCAAGTAAATGCATATCCCAAAGACGGGTATACTACAAGCGGTTATAAAACGAAGAAAATCAACAAAATTATGTACTCACCTATAAAAACGTAGATCAATACTGGATATGTGATGGGGATCATAGACAACAAGCAATACCCATACTGCAAACTCTGAAAAAGCCCATATGGTCCAAGCGCTATCAGAATTTTGTCAACACGTCCTTGCGACTGCATTTTAACAAATCGTGTTGGGCAATAACTTTTCTGCACTGCACTCGTTCACTGTAACAGTTTAAAATGATATACAGTGATGTACAAAAAAACTCACCTTTTAAATATTCTTACATTTTTAAAAAAAAAAGAAATGTTAATTTTATTTAATGTTCATATTTTGTCAATCTGATGAAACAATCATTTGATATATCTTGATTATATGATGAATATGTAAAGCAGTTTCTGTCTACATTATACGCATTTAGATATTTAAATGTGCGTAGAAGATGTATGAGAAAGTGTATTGAAATATGTGAAATATAAACTCCATATGCTGGTGACTGAGGGATGTTACTACTTAAATGTAGAAAATTTACGATGGGAAAGCCGAAATCGTCGCGTTTGTCGTATATCTTAGTTGCTAATTTCCCGTCTGTGTTTATATTAAGTAAAATGTCTAATATGAAGCGTGTGTGCTTGACTCTGTTGTAACTTTAATATTTAGTTCGCTGGGATATATCGCATTGACATATATATGAAAATTGTCATTATTAATTGACAAAACGTCGTCTATATATCTAAATGTCAAATTAAATGACAACGCTAACTTTTTCTTCTTTTGATTCAGCAGTTTCTGAATGAAGTCTGCTTCGTATGAATAAAGGAACGGCCAATAAAGGGGCACAATTGGTTCCTATAGGAATGCCGACAGTTTGTTGAAAGACCACGTCTCCGAACATTACAAATATATTGTCTATTAGAAATTCCAGCATGTTTTTATATCAACTTCAGTGTATTTATGTGTAGAATCAGAGTGGTGTTGGACAAAATAAGTATCCTGATAGCCAATCACTAGATATTTAAATTTTCGGGTACCACCTTTAGTGAAAAAAACAGTTGTCTATGATGCTATAAAGTCTTTCTTTTAATTTTTTATTTGGAATGGTTGTGTAAAGAGTAGAAAAGTTATAAGTTTTGATACTGTGAATTCGAGAAAAATTGTGTGCCTTCAAATTTTCTGAAAGCTGTTTAGAATTTTTAAGTATCCACATCTGATTTACACCGCATCTGGATTAAGCAACTGTACAGTATTGAATGAAGTTTCTCCTTAATGGCTGTCAATATCTTGGTAAGGAGTAAAGATAAAGGTTTGGTAGAACATTTGCTGGATCCTGCTATGTATCTTTGCTTATATGGGGTTTTATGAAGTTTAGGTATCCAATATAAATGTGGTAGCTTGAAATCGGTATACGTTGTAGGTATATCAAATGAGCGTTAAACGGACATGTGATTTTGAAGGACCTCGTCCTTTGAAAGTGAGCTACGTGTGTATGTAGGATTTCCAGACTTCCTATTAAACCCAAGTTCTTCTAATAAACAATTGTAGTAATGTGCCTTACAAATAAAAACTATATTATTTGGGGCTTTGTCTTCTGGGACCAGTACATATCGGTCATATAATCTATCCAGTTCAGTTACTACTTCTGGATCACTAAATACAGAGGGATAACGTGTTTTCAAATTCCCTTTAAGTTTTCGAATACGACCATCGTATGGCTTTCAGCCATTCAGACAAAGTGTCTGGTTCTACGTCTTCATGTTTGGCCCATCGTCTGGCATAATCATCGACAGAATCCATAACTAAGCTGAAATTCTGTCGCCAATTAAAGGACCGGGCTTCCCGGTATTTAGGGCCCTTTAAAATAAGATTTTTGACGCTTTCATTTTCAACAATAGAAACATTGCCTGTGATGACATGCCCGATAGGATTGTATTTGAAAGGAGATGAAGCACATTAACATGTGACAGTGTTGTGTAGAAGATGGTTGATATCTAGGCACTGCAAAACCTGTTTATAATTGAATAGCTTGGATGCCATGCTAGGTGTATAGCTATATGAAATGCAAGGCGTGGTCTTCAGCTTAAAATATGGTGGAATACAGGACTGAACTTTTTTGTGATTTAGAACATTGCCAATGTTTAAAGCGTCTATGCCTTTAGTATGTATATATAACGCATACAATTTATTCAGCAGATTACTGTACGTATACTCATTTTAGCGGTATTCTGATATTAGAGCCTTTCGCGCTCGTGTCATTGTGCTAATTCAAGGGCAGCGATAAAATTTATCCATCCTGTCATTCTGTATACACAACAAAGCTAATGAAATTAATTTGCGCGAATTTAAGATATCGCTAATTAATCTATACCCCCTTAGAATGCTAAAATATGAGAGCGCTAATTTAAACATACATACAGTATCATGAAGATAATTTTGCAGTCTCAATTTCTTTAACACATTTGCAAACATCGCCAACTTTTTGTCCCAAACCTCCATAGTTCCGTTCCCCCTCCCTCCATCCCCTCCATATCGACCCTTTTTATCGTAAACTCCCCTCATCGCCTCAATATCGCCTCAATATCGCCCCCGAGTTTATAAGTCAAATCCCAATAGAAAATCCACCAAAATCCCTGAGGTCATCACAGGTCAAAGGCCACCACGCCTGTTGTTTGACGACATCCCAACGAGTTTCGTTGCCTTTCGGGAGCCCACCGACTACCAATGGAACCACTCACCACCTGGTTCACCGACCACCACCGGTCCCCGGGTGTTATTTTTTAACTCATTATATGTCGAAGGGGTTGCATCGTTGATGTGGGAGAGCTGACGGACCTTCGGTCCTCCCATGGTGCAAATGCTCGTCGCGGCTTTGACGCGGGAGGGCGGGATGCGAGACGATGCTTCCCTACTTTGAAAATGAGTAAAGAAAATCCCACCGCCTATTATCATAGCGGGTATGGCCCAAGACCATGGACTTTCGAGATCTCTTCGAAGAGGAAGAGCACCACAACCAGACTCTTCGCCGGGTGGTGATCTGGTAGTTGAGAATGTCGTCGGACTTAAAGTGAATAACGTGCGGGCCCTGACAGACTCGTTGTTTTATGCTCCGTGCCAGCGTGGCGTCCGTCACTTTCTTGAACTCGAGGCAAATGTTGGAGATCGAGTATTTGACCTCCTTGTCGTCCTCCTGGGCGATGACGACCTTTCTAATGTAATTAAAAGTTATCAAGTATCCCAGGCGGTCGTATAGCCCTGATTGGTGGTAGGGCGCGTCCGCCTCAAGTAATTCGAAGTCGAGGGGCACGCAAAAGCGGTTTTGGTACGCGGCAGTCATTTCGTATACCTCTCCGACACCGCGGGGGACTTGCTGGATTTGCCTCGGCCGATTTATGTTCAGCAAAGTGCTTTGGATCCCCTGATATATCATGTTTCGACGTTCCGATAAGGGCGACCACAGATCTTTATAAACGAGCAACTTGTCGGCATCGTCCAGCGACAGAATCGTGTTCCCCGACAACTTCACCTCCAGTCTCTTCACGATATTGCGCCCGAGATTGTTAAAGACGCCAACCTTCGTGTTGTCTCAGCCGTCGACGGACGCCTCGAGAGAAAACGAAATTTGCGTTGTTCCGGGAACGATCACATCGTTTTCGGAGAGATTCGGGAGTGTGAATAGAGCGATAGACAATCTTAACGGGCAACTAAAGTCAAATCTCGCCACCATACGCGAAAGTCTTCACGACATGTTAAACGAAAATCGCCCACTGAGAGAACGAATCGCAAATTTATTTCGTGGACAGGTCATATCGATCTTTTCTGTCTTGACTGCGATCGGGATGACTATCGGTTTTCTTGTGGAAATCTTTTTACCGGAAACGACGGTTATCAATCCACCGACCCCTTCACCGCCATCCGATCGAGGGGGATTGAAAGAATGGTTGAAAAAGCAGCTCGACGCGATCGGCGGGCTCTCTGGTAGATTGGCTTCGAAATTGGGAGCCGCTTTACTGGGGATATTGGGAAGCATCGTGTCATGGTTGTTATCGACTTTGGGTAAAACGGCCATTTGGTTGGGAGAGCACTTGTGGATGCTTGGAATGATGATCATCGGGTTTTTATGGGCGACATTCGACGAAAAGAAGAAACGCCGTTAACGCGAGCGAAAAGATGGCGGCCTTTTGATCCTCGTTGGCCACCTCCAATGGTCGTTAAGCTGATTCAACGGCCTTAAATTCCTTAGGATTCATCTCCTCGTTCCGTCCCATTTTGGCGTCGTTCGGGGCGATGACGATCTTGTTGTTATAGTCATCGCCGTGGGTTCCCATCCTCAGATCCATATATGGGGGCCATATAGAGTCCCGGCCAAAATACGTAGTCGACTTTGCTTTTTGCAAAAGTCAGTGTTTTTTCCTAGAAGAAATCTTTATACAATTCTCGTTTTTCGACTGCACAACTTTCTAAATCGTATTGAAGACGCGGTATCACATACCTAATACCTTGACCTGCATAAGGAACATTTTCGTCTACAGCCGCCCCCCCCCCCCCCAGTCGCCCCAGGTCCAGTCATCGCCTAAATATTCCAAATACCAATCAAAAAGGTAGATACCGTAAATTTGGAAAGAATCGGTTTTATCAGGTCTAATAATTCGCGGGTATAACGAGTATGAAAAAAATGGTCCAACAACCCTACTAAATAAAAACAAATTTCTGTGTACAAAAATTATCTTGTTCAAGACATAAAAGATCATCCAATACGTCGGTATATAAACCTTTATCACCGTCGTATATCTTTTGCCAACTGGCAAAATAACCTCCTTCATCATCATCATCATCATCATCGACAGGCTCTTCCGGCAACAATCTTTTCACCTCCACCCAATCCACGTTTCCGTCCCAGGGCAGCTCGAACGTCTCGTTGGCCTCCGCCGACGACTCCCGACGTTCGAGAGAGGTCATCCAATCTCTATCTTCGTCCCATTTTTCGCGGGTCGACCATCTGAGGTTGTATATATACCACACGTCTTTTTTGGAGAGATCTAATTCTCTCAATTTGGACGCAGGCAACTCCGAGAAAATCTTTAATTTCAGTTCGGGCGGAAGAGACTTTCACGCGTCGATGGGTCGTTCTCTCAGTTCGTCCGATCGAACCTCGGTCTCACCGTGCGGTCCAGCTTGTCGCGAATCTCCTCCTCTGTGGCCGTGCCGCGGACGTAGTTGGAGACGGCCGCGTAGATTTTCTTCATCGACCACACTCCCCGTTTGTACAGGTCTCTCATCTTCGACAGAACGGTCATTTTTTCTTCCACGCATGTTTTCCTTAAGTCGTCTCAAATTTTCTCCATCTCCATCATTAATCCGGCGAGGGGCCCCCCAGCGGGTGAGCGGCACCCGAGGACCGGTGGTGGTCGGTGAACCGGGTGGTGAGTGGTTCTGGTGGTAGTCCTGGGCTCTAGAAAGGCAGCGAAACTCGTGGGGATGGAGGGCCCGAAGGGACCCAAACAACAGGCGTGGTGGCCTTTGACCTGTGATGACCTCGGGAGTTTTGGGGGATTTTCAAAAGGGATTTGACTTTTAAACTCGGTCTGTATATGTGTCCAGTGTTTAGCTGATGTTATATATTATATACAATATAAATCATAGATATCATGTATGATATAAATCATAGATATAATTTAATACAAATATTACATGATATATAATATAAATCATAGATATCATACATAATATATATTAGAGATATCAAATATAATATAAATCATAGATATCATATACTGTAGAACAATATACATGTACATGTACTTTCGTGGTTTTCCTTCGTTGACATGAATTTTCACTGATTTTGAGACATTTTAATGTCCGTACAAGTAAAAGCCTTCATCACGAATATATTTTCGTTGTTTTAGTTTCCCCACGAAATATAAAACCTCATAGATTTCATTTTTATATAACTTTATCAAAGAAATATATATACATGTACTTATCGTGGTTTACCTATGAGAGCTAAAATCGTTATCGACATGATAACCGGTTTCAACTGATTTTGAGACATTTTAATGTCCGTACAAGTAAAAGCCTTCATCACGAATATATTTTCGTTGTTTATTTTTTAGACGGGGTTTTGCTTTTGTATGATATCACTTTTTTGTTTATTATATTTTTTTTTTTTTGCAAAATTAGCTAAAACTCAATAAGAATTTTTTTTATTTTTTACAATATAACATTTATCAAAGAAATAAACAGAATATAAATCATGTTAAATGTATGGAAGATGTACCTATGAGAGCTAAAATCTGGATTATCGTCTTTCGATAACCGGTTGCCTCAACTGTGAGTCTCAGTCCAGATCACAACTAAGGTATTACCAATGCTTAAAAAGCTTATAAATAGGTTGTGAAATTCATCTGTTATAGACAAATGGTTAGGTCGAATTGCAAATGCCAAACCTGGATTTCTCAAGCAATTTCCACAAAGGTTATAGGAATTTATTAATTTCCTTGCCTGTGTAAATCTCTCTTTGTATCTCTATCACTTTTTCTCTTTCTTTATATTGTCTCTTTTTTCCTCTCTCTCTCTTGTTCTTGTTTTCTGTTTTTGTTCTATTTTGGGGTTCTTTTCTGTTTCGAACTCTAAATCCATTTTCAAACTGCCTGAGCACAACTGATCTCTCTCTCTCCCCCCTAGCTAAAACGATGGTCTCTCTTTCTCTCCCCCTCTTTCTATCCTTTTCTTCTTGCAAACTCTAAACTTCTCCCCCTATCATGCTTACAAACGGTATAGATTCAACAACCATTAATGAACAAATAAAAACACATAAACAATATATAATGTTGTAATCCTGTATGTAAATTACAAATCAAATGTATATATTTAAACATATATCGCTACCTGTAAAATACAGCTGTGTTTCTTCTTCATTACCTGTACTGGATGTACAAAAACAAATAAGCGCTATAAACAGGCACTCTCTCATCTTATCTCCCTATATATTCTCTGTCTTTCCCCCTAAGGTCAGGTCCAGTGTGGTATTCATAGACAAATGGTTAGGTCGAATTGAAAGTGCCAAACCTGGATTTCTCAAGCAATTTTCACTTATAGGAATTTATTAATTTCCTTGCCTGTGTAAATCTCTCTCTCTCTCTCTCTCTCTCTCTCTCTCTCTCTCTCTCTCTCTCTCTCTCTCTCTCTCTCTCTCTCTCTCTCTCTCTCTCTCTCTCTCTCTCTCTCTCTCTCTCTCCTCTCTCTCTCTCTCTCTCGCTATTGTATATCAATCTAAGTAAAATGTACGAAAAAAAATGTTTTTGAAAAATCACTAAACTTATGGCCTTTTAATTAATTTTTATTGCATTGTTTTTGTTTTGTTTTGTTTTTTATTTTTGCAATCATTTTAATCATATATTAGGTATGTGTATTCACATTAAGATATCATACATTTCCCTATTGGTACTTATTGTTCTTTTTTATTCAGCTATTAGATACATGTATGTTCTTGGTCTTTTTACTCCATTCTTTCATTTCATCAACTGACTGAGGGAGTTCTCTCCCCATTGTCTCTGGCAGAAATAAAGAAATTATGGTAATCAAAATACAAGCACTTCCAAAAATCACACCTGGGCCCCATATCACGTAAGATGCCTGTAAAATAAAGAACAAAAGAATATATATATATATATATATATATATATATATATATATATATATATATATATATATATATATATATATATATATATATATATATATGGTATATATATATTGTTATTTAGTGGACATCAAAATCGAAATAAAGGTTACAAGAAATATCGACCCATAGTAGTTATAGTCATATGTTTAAGATTGGCTATTATGCTTTTAAATAAACACTGTTTCTTGCTTTTTCAGTTTTAATCCATCTCTGAGAAAATTATGGATATCTAATATAAGGTAATGAATACATTATATATGCCTGTCCATGGACCTAACTTAGCACATTTAGATACAAAAATGGCTACATAGATACGTTTTCCTTTTTTGGAATAAATACCAGTATCGCTGAATACGGTGCAACCATTCCACCAATTCTGGCTGCTGACGAAGCTGCCCCGATTCCAAAGTTACTAGAAAAGAAATAATGCAAACAAATTGTTTGAGTGTTGAAATAGAAATATATGAACAGATATGTTTGTCAACAACAGATATGTTTGTAAACAAGTTTTTTCTTCTGAATTAAATTACGTTATTAGGTTACATATATTATATTTTAAATTGGAGCTCAACTGATGAAGTCTAACAGAAACGATCGATTTGAGCATTATGACTTCAGTAATATGTTTATAAGCTTTGGAGAAGGGATGTCAAAATTAGGTTAGGTAAACATCAATCCTGCTCTTCCATATAAAATTATCATCAAACTTAAAGGAGCATTTCATTCCCCCCTTTTTACTACTTGAATTGATATAAAACAACAATAAAAAAGAGATACACACAGGCATACAAACTCATAAATTCCTACATATTTTGTGAAAAGTGCATGAAAAACCCAGAATTGGCACTTTTTCCACTTGCAACTGACTAACTCAACCTTACTATTTGTTTCTGAATACCACACTGGAGATGACCTTATTTTGACAAAATATATAGGAATATAAGACTTTTATATGCTCTTATTTGTTAATGTACAAAAAGTGCAAGTGATAAAAGTTTTTTGCTAAACACACAGCTTTTAATGTACTTGATAAAAGTTTTTTGCTAAACACAGCTAATGTACTTTTAAAACGTATGCCTGATGCTAATACACCAAGTTTCGTTTTAGGTGGCTAATAAATATCGGATTTACGTGGAGATTAGTATGGTTGTTTATTATTTTTTAAATATTTTATTATTTATTATTTTTATTTTATAAATAATATATAATATTTTTAATTTTTTATAAATATAATTTTTATTTTTATTTTATATTATAATTATTATATTAACATATAATATATATTTAATTATTTTAAATTTTAATATATAAATATTTTATACTAATATTTATATTATTTATTAATATATTATAATTATTAAAAAATTATTTATAATTATTATTAATATTATTATAATTTATTTATTTAATAATTAACTAATATAACTTTTTAAATTTAAATTATTTAATTTTTTAATTAATTATATACCCCTCTATTTTTATTTATTTATATAATTTTTTAATATATATTTTAAATTTATAATATTTAATATATTAATTATTTTTATTATTATTTATAATATATAATATTTTATTGATTTGATAAAATTTATTATTAATTCCTTTATATTATAATTTTTATTCCCTATAATATTAATAAAAACTTCATATATATATTAATATTCCCTTATATATTTAATATAATTTCTTATTAATAATATAATACATTTTAATATATATTTATATATAATTTAATAAAATAATATTATAATCTATATATTATCACAATTATTATATATATTATTTAACAATTCTATTTGCCATCTATATTTTTCACCTTTGATTAAATAGAAAATCTAGGATTTTCCAGAACTTTAGCAAGTCCATCGTCGAAAAGCAATAATTTTGATATAATTTGTTGGCCTTGTTGTTTATTGTAAACAGGCTACTTCCGTTTGAGGAAAATACCATACCAATAAGATCTATAAAATGTGTAAATTCGGATCGGTTCAGATGGGTGACGTCAGGAGCTCGGAAGAATATGCTTGTATAATTAGCAAAACACATATACCTTCCACTATGTTTTGTAAGTAAATTTGAGGTATTTATATATAATTTTGGTGTGAACACTTAACAAATTCTACGTCAATGACGTCAAATAATGCAATGATATTTAGAAATATTTATCTATACAAAATGTGTAAAAGAAATGTCAGTAAGAATAACTAAGAGCAACAAACCGTAAATTTGTCGGATATAGTTCCGGTGTATATAGAAAAACTACATTGAATGATCCAGATATACCAATTTTCCCCATGAAATTGAAGATTACCGAAAAGGTAGATGCAACTGAATTGTCTAAAAACAAAAATAGGTATCATAAGTATGGGCATGTACTTATCATTGTAGCAAATTACGGAGGTGTTCGAATAGGTGTCATAATGGAAGTATGGCACGCGTACTTATTATTGCGGCAAATTACAGATAGGTTCGAATAGGTGTCATAATAAAAGTATGGCACGCGTGGCAAATTACAGAGGTGTTCGAATAGGTGTCATACTAAAATTACGACACGTGTACTTATCATCGGATCAAATAACAGAAGTGTTCCAGTAGGTATCATAATGAAAGTTTGGACTTATTATTGGAGCAAATTCATATATGAAGATAATAAACAGTTTGAAAATTAATTTGTAAATTTGAAGAAAGAAAAGATGGTTTCATAGATTTACCTTCAATCGTTAACAAAATTACTGAAATGATTAGTGAAGCTCCGGCAACCCCGTGTAGTAGTACTGTGGTTATCTTTCTGCCCCACCTTTGACAAAACAGAGCAAATATCAATAAGTATTGTGAAATTTTTGTTGTTAATTTTTAAGACTGAGATTGTTGCTTTGTCTTTATAAAACAGATATAACAGGAAATGTTACTACTAGTTCTTGTTATATAAGATGGTTTTACTGAAGATATTGGCTTCAGATCTTGGCAACATAAAACATGTTATTCCTGGAATCTGACTGGCTGGGAAGGTAAAGTTGAGAGTATTATTAGGCTTAAGTAAATTCTCAAGTCTTAAAGTGCCTGATCTTTTTCTAAGAAGCTAAGACCTTTTACTAAACGAAGGTTCTACTTAGGTAATGCTAATCATGCCATGTGAAGTTTATTATTCTCCGATATTACGAAATTTCGGAACTACTCGGGATTGATTGAATTGTGTTTACAGGCAATTTGTTTCCTATTTGTTTTAAATCATGTTCCTACATTCGAATTTTTGCAGGTCGCATGATTTAAAGATAACACGTCTGTAACATATATCTAATGCTTGTTACGTTTGCTCAATGCTTGTAATTTTCGTCTACCATGTGTAGACACACAGGCATTTGCATTTCAGTTCATTTTTTCCCTCTACAGACCCTATTTCAAAGAAATGAAATCCTTAAAACTAAAAATCATTTTTTCAACATCCTAACCAATACAGAGAACTACCTTCTATGTAGAACTATTCCTTTTTTGAATACGTGAATAGTTTGGATGTAATGTATTTCGGTTATACATCCGTGACTTTGAATTAAATGGATGTTTTGGGGTATCCTTCATTATTCTTAATACGTGATATGTTTGGGTATGTTTTAGGTATTCAGTCATCAATTCAGTATTGTGCATTTAAGGGCAGTCTGGATGTGCTTTGGTGCATGACATTCGTGCGATATCGATAAATCCTCATTGTATAACTGAAATAAATATTTCGCTCAGATAGCACCATTTAAATTCTAAAGCACAAAAGTAAGATATTAATTTTTACGGTAGGTACTTATTAGACGGCATTTAATCATTTGAGCTTTGGCATTGCATATATATATATATATATATATATATATATATATATATATATATATATATATATATTTATATATATATATATATATATAATTTTGTAGCTTGAAGAAATCTATCTAGGATTCCAGAGCGATTTTCGCTTATGTATATATTTTGAATTTGTCTGAACAAGACGAGAAAATATTGTATCTTTACTATCGAGGATATTGAAAGAGCAAATTGTAAAATGACTCAACCTGTCTATCATCAGAATAAATATGATATTTCCTGGAATTTCTGCGATGACATTTAATACAAAATTTAGATAACGATTTCCCGGCATTGCTTGTGATGTCAGAAATAGTCCATAGTATGTCATGCCATCCGTAATCCTTAAAAAAGTAAAAAGTAAAAGTATAAATTGACAATACAAAAAAAAACCTGGTGGTATTTCCGGAACAAATTTATATATGGGTTGTGAATAAGCTGTGGTAAGATTGCCTGTTAGATAGTGAGTGTGTCAAAACATGATTTGATTTGATATTGAATACGTGTTGAGTTGGTACATTGCTTAACGGAAAAGAAGACACTCTTTTTCGCATACGTACATGTATATACATATTTATATTTTTCTCTATATTCCATGATATTTTATCATTTGTTATTTCCCATACAAACATCAGATCATATTAGATTCCAAAGCCTAACTTACCAGCACAGCCAGATGATGACGGTATATTTTAAAAGTATTCTCTCCTTGAAGATATCTATCCATGAAAGCTTTTTTTCATCCTTGTGTAAATTGCTGTCTTCTTTTTCTTTGTCTCTCATCGTATCATTTTGATCAGGATCGGTGTTGTTGACATTGTTCATGTCTTTTACTGTGAGGTTTTGTTGTTCTTCTAAATAAACATTCTCGTCTGATTCTGGATAAATTAAACTGATGATTTCTTCTGCGTTTTTGTTGTTCATTTTAGCAGCAGTCCGTATCCACTTCTTCGCTTCTTTTATCTTCCTGTTTACAACTAACCAGCGAAGAGATTCGCACTGAATCCTACAGATAAAAGAAAGCGTGATAAACCAATGTTAGGATATTATCAATTTTCTTTCATTAATTAGTTTATCAAAACTTTGTAGTGCTGTAAAGCAGCATGAACAATCAGAGTAGCAACAATGTGTGTTGAAATATCCCCACTGTGCCCATCAATATATTGTAAAGCTACTGAAATTTCTCTCCCTATCATGTAGAGAGTGATTAATATGATAGTTAAAACCCCCAGTTTTATCCCTAGATTCTTATAAGTTTTATAGCAATTTTGGTCAGTCTATGTCCAGTCAATTTCCACGCTTCATATTTTCAAGTGGAAATCAAATCCCAGACAGATTAATTAACTTGAAACTTAATTAGAAATTTGGTTTGAAAAGTAAAAGTAATTCAGTTTTGTCTTTGTTCGTCTGAGTGTTAAGATGTTGTGTATGTGAGATTGGGTATATGTAAATATTTAAATATGGACTTTCGTTATTTCATTTTTACGGATTTATTTGTCAATTCAAAGTGTTTAATGTGTTTTAAATGTTTTTATTGTAAATAAATGTTTAGTCTTAGTTTTAATATCTTGTGTCTGTTCTTTCTGAAGTGATGCAAAGGAAAATGAGATGATAGTCATGCATTTCGAGTTTCCGTACGTTCAAGATTATCATTTTACCCACACATCGTAACAGAAATTGTTCTGTAGGAAGAAAGGTAACAAGAGAAAGCTACATTTGAAAGTCATTTATCAATATCGTCGTCAACGTCATCGTCGTCGTCTGTTGTTAACTTTATCAGATTAAAGCATTTAAGACGATATACAATGTATATATATATATTTCCAAATTTTAACAATGCCTTCAAATCCTCTAAAAATAATCACGAAATATATTTAACACGTATCAGGTCAGAAAAAATGTTATTTAGGCCAAAAAATTAATATTTAATTTAACGGGCACTTTTTGAAAAAAAAAGTAAAGCAGGCAGTTGTTTTTTTTCCTAATGTAGTTTGATGAATGGTATATTCTTATTATTCTATTATTATTTACTATTACAGATCAGCTACAAAGGATGCAACATTCTTTTTATTAGAGGAAATATTCTTTTTAGCTATAGCATTACTTTTGCACTTACTGTTTGACCTAATGACTATTTTTATCTTTTTTACCACTCTTTTATTGATACCCCCGAAACAAAATACATAACTGGTTGGCGCTACGGTCGGGCTACCCTAGATCCACCCCTTTTGCGACTACTCGGTTTCACTAAGTGAAATGTTGAGTTGCCTTTTCGTTGGCGGTTGTTGAGACGTCTGTACCAATTGTGACGAGGATACACTCCTCGCGTGTTTCATTGGACTTGACTGTGGACTCACGGCGGGTGTGACCGGTCGACAGGGGATGCTTACTCCTCCATGGCACCTGATCCCACCTCTTGGTTTACAGAGGTCCGTGTTTGTCCATTTTTACCGGATTTGTATCTATGTCCTGGACATTCTATTGATTTATGCTTTGATATCTGAGGTTTTTATATATTTTACAACATGTCAGCATGATTATTGTGTTTTTTCACATAAGTTATTTTTCAAGAATTTTTGAAAAGCATTTAAACAACAAACCAAAATAGACATGACTTTGCACTATTGTTATATAACATAATGTTTTAATAATTGTCTAAAAGTTTCATTTTTATACTAAAACACGCTAAACGTGGACAGTTCAACAATACAATATTTGCTCCACATGCATACCATTTTTCATACTGGAAAATATTTTTTAAATGTAAAGTTTAAAGTTTTTTCTGCTCTCCTGACTATGACCATTTTGATTCGAAGCCTTCTATATTCATATTTTTAAAGTGTATTTTTCTATTTTATAAATATTTCCATAAATGTTTTTAAGCCATTTTCTGATGGAATTTGCTTTTTTTGTTTTTGTCTATCAATGTACATTTTTACTAAATTAGTTATGATGTTCACACACGTATCTTCTGTTCCCAAAATGACATTAAATATGTTGAAATCTACATTTTTGTTAGCTGTAATATTTATCCCATATCCCATATTCCCATAAGTTTGAAATTATGTTACAGTTCAAAAACAGATGAGTGATAGTTCCTGTATGGTTGTGACAAAAAGAACAGATTTGTATCAATAATTCCTTGTTTAAATAATAAATGATTTGTCCCCTATTGCCAAACAGACATTGTCATACATGTGACAGACATTGTCATACATGTGACAGACATTGTCATGTGACAGAAATCAGTTCAAATGCTATGTCACAACTGGAGATTTTTAAATTTTTAGCCGGAGACTTGGTCTCAAAACTGGTGATTTTTAATCAATGTTTTGTTTTCATGTTATAACTTCTGAATGTTTTTTTCAATATTTTATTTTGTTATTTTGATCAGAATTTTACATCAATCTCTACAACTCCACCTGGCTAGGGAGTATGATGATTTGATCTGTATAACTGACTAAATACCAGAGAGAGAGAGAGAGAGAGAGAGAGAGAGAGAGAGAGAGAGAGAGAGAGAGAGAGAGAGAGAGAGAGAGAGAGAAAGAGAGAGAGATGTATTTGAGGTTAATTACGTATTACTCAATTAGTTGCCTTTTTAATATGTATTATATGAATTTTGCAAGTTTACAATGTACCAATTGAATAAAAGAAAAGAGCTTTGTTCATAATTAAATACAAAAATTAAGTTTCCATAATTTAAATACCAGTCCGGTCCGGTCCCTTTTATTACACTACCTCCGGAAGTTAGTCTAATCACCAATTAACTGCTAATTAGTGGACGAGTCAATTGTATAATCATTAAAACACCCTAATTAATTAACATGCCAACGGGCTTTTACGGTGATTGTTCTTGAAATGTTGCATTTTGATATAACTGGCAAGAAAGACATCATTTATTATATTTGAAAGACAGATAAAAAACGGAAATGCGGTGAATTTAAGCAATGAGGCGGTGCCCGTTAACCAAAAACATTTTTTGGGACTTAGGGATAACTGCTTACTGCATTTGATATAGAAACGAGGTTAAGATAATTGTAAATGAATTTAAAATGTTTCGTTATCTTGGGAAATGTAAAGGTTTTATGTATGTCTAAATAGAAACAGCGAACGTCAAACATATTCAATTTCAAATATTATATTTATAATGTTTGTCAAAGTTATCCAACTAAACACATGAAGTACATAACGATAATGACAATATGTACGATTAGTGCTTATACTAGTACGCGGCAATAAAAATATCGTTATATGCGATATACACCTGTGTTATAACACAATGACGAAATATACTAATGGATTCGTTATATGCGATGAACACATTAGATATATAGGTATTTGTTTCATGTTAATGTACAAATACAAAAATGCAAATACATTAGAACATAACATGCGAAGTGACGAAATTAGTTCGCTATAAACGGAGATCGATACTTACCAAGGAGAAAACAGACTATGGAAGGACATCAACCCACCAGCTAACTGTAGGTATCGCCAAGAATAATTTCGAAGTAAAAACCCTATGACTGATAATGACATTATACATGTTGCCCAAGTTATAGAGGCCATGAATACCATTTTACCACGTGATTGTCTCGGGAACAGCTCAACTGCAACTGTAGAATGCGCAAGGCCTACTCCCTGTAATATACATTCAAAATAGTGCAAAAGTCTTCAGATCATTGCATGTGCAAATAAATTCTAAAATATGATTTATATCTAGTGATTCGATATGCAAATGCCTGTTCCACACAAGATAGTTTCATATACGGAGGCATCAACTTGTATATTCTTTTCCCAGGAATAGAATTTGAATTTGCATTTGAGGTCAACATTTCCCAAATTTTACTTCCTAATAATTGATATTACGTGACAGTTCCTCCTTTTATTTGTACCAAAATCTGATTCAATCATTTGCTTTCAATCTACTGAATTTGAAGTCGATTCAAAACAGGTATTTCATTTTGTGAGAACGTTAGCCTGTTCAATCACCAACATATGACTAGAAAACTGAAAAGTGTTTTCTTCTGTAAATGGTATAATCTTGATTCACAGATATGCAGAACACGTGAAAATTTGCTGTTTTAAGATCAAACGTAGAAACGTTAATCTTACCTGTTGAAATGCTCCAATTATAAATCGTAATATGACAAAGCCCGAAAACGTTGGTATAAATGCTAAACCAATGCTGAATAAGAACATCGCCATATGAGTGACACATGAAATAGGCAACCGACCGAACTTGTCCGCCAAAGGTGTAAAAATGACCGCCCCGATCATCTGACCAATTAATACTGCTGTTGTGCTGAACTCCCCGAGTCCTTGGCGATCACAAACAAGTTCCCACTGAAATATTTATATCATCTACTCTAAGACTTGGTATTATTATTTTACGACTTGTGATTATTTTACAAAGAGTAAGGACTTCTGACTTGACTTTACGTTTACAGCTACTTGTAAATTATAACCAAAGCAGGCCTTGACTTTACATTTACAGCTACTTGTAAATTATAACCAAAGCAGTCCTTGACTTTACATTTGTAGCTATTTATAGGTTACGACCAAAGCAAGTATTGACTTTACGTTTACCTACTTGTAAATTATAACCAAAGCAGTCCTTGACTTTACATTTGTAGCTATTTATAGGTTACGACCAAAGCAAGTATTGACTTTACGTTTACCTACTTGTAAATTATAACCAAAGCAGGCCTTGACTTTACATTTGTAGCTATTTATAAGTTACGACCAAAGCAGGTATTGACTTTACGTTTAAGCTACTTGTCAATTATAACCAAAGCAGGCCTTGACTTTACATTTGTAGCTATTTATAAGTTACAACCAAAGCAGAGCTGGATTTTACGTTTATAGCAACTTGTAACTTACAACCAAGCAGGTCTTGCCTTTACGTTTATAGCTATTTGTAAGTTATAACCAAAGCAGGTCTTGCCTTTACGTTTATAGCTATTTGTAAGTTATAACCAAAGCAGGTTTTGTCTTTACATTTATAGCTATTTGTAAGTTATAGGTCTTGCCTTTACGTTTATAGCTATTTGTAAGTTATAACCAAAGCAGGTTTTGTCTTTACGTTTATAGCTATTTATTTATATACCAAAGCAGGTTTTGTCTTTACTTTATAGCTATTTTATAAGTTATAACGCAGGTTTTGTCTTTACGTTTATAGCTATTTGTAAGTTATAACCAAAGCAGGTCTTGACTTTACCTTTTTTGTCGTTTATAGCTATTTGTAAGTTATAACCAAAGCAGGTCTTGCCTTTACGTTTATAGCTATTTGTAAGTTATAACCAAAGCAGGTCTTGCCTTTACGTTTATAGCTATTTGTAAGTTATAACCAAAGCAGGTTTTGTCTTTACATTTATAGCTATTTATAAGTTATAACCAAAGCAGGTTTTGTCTTTACATTTATAGCTATTTGTAAGTTATAACCAAAGCAGGTTTTGTCTTTACATTTATAGCTATTTGTAAGTTATAACCAAAGCAGGTTTTGTCTTTACATTTATAGCTATTTATAAGTTATAACCAAAGCAGGTTTTGTCTTTACGTTTATAGCTATTTATAAGTTATAACCAAAGCAGGTTCGTTTATGTATTTTTATAACCAAAGCAGGTTTTGCAGGTCTTGACTTTACGTTTATAGCTATTTGTAAGTTATAACCAAAGCAGGTTTTGTCTTTACGTTTATAGCTATTTGTAAGTTATAACCAAAGCAGGTCTTGCCTTTACGTTTATAGCTATTTGTAAGTTATAACCAAAGCAGGTCTTGTCTTTACGTTTATAGCTATTTGTAAGTTATAACCAAAGCAGGTTTTGTCTTTACATTTATAGCTATTTGTAAGTTATAACCAAAGCAGGTTTTGTCTTTACGTTTATAGCTATTTGTAAGTTATAACCAAAGCAGGTTTTGTCTTTACATTTATAGCTATTTATAAGTTATAACCAAAGCAGGTTTTGTCTTTACATTTATAGCTATTTATAACTATTTTGTCTTTATAATTTATATAACCAAAGCAGGTCTTTGCCTTTACGTTTATAGCTATTTATAAGTTACGACCAAAGCAGGTTTTGTCTTTACATTTATAGCTATTTATAAGTTACGACCAAAGCAGGTCTTGCCTTTAGGTTTTATAGCTATTTACGACCATTTTTGTCTTTACATTTATATTTATAAGTTACGACCAAAGCAGGTTTTGTCTTTACATTTATAGCTATTTATAAGTTACGACCAAAGCAGGTTTTGTCTTTACATTTATAGCTATTTATAAGTTACGACCAAAGCAGGTTTTGCCTTTACGTTTATAGCTATTTATAAGTTACGACCAAAGCAGGTTTTGTCTTTACGTTTATAGCTATTTATAAGTTACGACCAAAGCAGGTTTTGCCTTTACGTTTATAGCTATTTATAAGTTACGACCAAAGCAGGTCTTGCCTTTACGTTTATAGCTATTTATTAACCAAAGTTTTGCCTTTACGTTTATAGCTATTTATAAGTTACGACCAAAGCAGGTCTTGCCTTTACGTTTATAGCTATTTAGGTTTTGCAGGTTTTGTCTTTACATTTATAGCTATTTATAAGTTATAACCAAAGCAGGTTTTGCCTTTACGTTTATAGCTATTTATAAGTTACGACCAAAGCAGGTTTTGTCTTTACATTTATAGCTATTTGTAAGTTATAACCAAAGCAGGTTTTGTCTTTACATTTATAGCTATTTATAAGTTACGACCAAAGCAGGTTTTGTCTTTACATTTATAGCTATTTGTAAGTTATAACCAAAGCAGGTTTTGTCTTTACATTTATAGCTATTTGTAAGTTATAACCAAAGCAGGTCTTGCCTTTACGTTTATAGCTATTTGTAAGTTATAACCAAAGCAGGTTTTGTCTTTACATTTATAGCTATTTGTAAGTTACGACCAAAGCAGGTTTTGTCTTTACATTTATAGCTATTTGTAAGTTACGACCAAAGCAGGTTTTGTCTTTACATTTATAGCTATTTATAAGTTATAACCAAAGCAGGTTTTGTCTTTACATTTATAGCTATTGATAAGTTATAACCAAAGCAGGTTTTGTCTTTACATTTATAGCTATTTATAAGTTACGACCAAAGCAGGTTTTGTCTTTACGTTTATAGCTATTTATAAGTTATAACCAAAGCAGGTCTTGCCTTTACGTTTATAGCTATTTGTAAGTTATAACCAAAGCAGGTCTTGCCTTTACGTTTATAGCTATTTATAAGTTACGACCAAAGCAGGTCTTGTCTTTACATTTATAGCTATTTGTAAGTTATAACCAAAGCAGGTTTTGTCTTTACGTTTATAGCTATTTATAAGTTACGACCAAAGCAGGTTTTGTCTTTACATTTATAGCTATTTGTAAGTTATAACCAAAGCAGGTTTTGTCTTTACATTTATAGCTATTTGTAAGTTATAACCAAAGCAGGTCTTGTCTTTACGTTTATAGCTATTTGTAAGTTATAACCAAAGCAGGTCTTGCCTTTACGTTTATAGCTTTTTATAAGTTACGACCAAAGCAGGTCTTGCCTTTACGTTTATAGCTTTTTATAAGTTACGACCAAAGCAGGTCTTGCCTTTACGTTTATAGCTTTTTATAAGTTACGACCAAAGCAGGTCTTGCCTTTACGTTTATAGCTTTTTATAAGTTACGACCAAAGCAGGTCTTGCCTTTACGTTTATAGCTATTTATAAGTTATAACCAAAGCAGGTTTTGTCTTTACATTTATAGCTATTTATAAGTTACGACCAAAGCAGGTTTTGTCTTTACATTTATAGCTATTTGTAAGTTATAACCAAAGCAGGTTTTGTCTTTACATTTATAGCTATTTATAAGTTATAACCAAAGCAGGTCTTGCCTTTACGTTTATAGCTATTTGTAAGTTATAACCAAAGCAGGTTTTGTCTTTACATTTATAGCTATTTATAAGTTACGACCAAAGCAGGTTTTGTCTTTACATTTATTGCTATTTATAAGTTACGACCAAAGCAGGTTTTGTCTTTACGTTTATAGCTATTTGTAAGTTATAACCAAAGCAGGTCTTGCCTTTACGTTTATAGCTATTTGTAAGTTATAACCAAAGCAGGTTTTGTCTTTACGTTTATAGCTATTTGTAAGTTATAACCAAAGCAGGTTTTGTCTTTACGTTTATAGCTATTTGTAAGTTATAACCAAAGCAGGTTTTGTCTTTACGTTTATAGCTATTTGTAAGTTATAACCAAAGCAGGTCTTGCCTTTACGTTTATAGCTATTTGTAAGTTATAACCAAAGCAGGTCTTGCCTTTACGTTTATAGCTATTTGTAAGTTATAACCAAAGCAGGTCTTGTCTTTACGTTTATAGCTATTTGTAAGTTATAACCAAAGCAGGTTTTGCCTTTACGTTTATAGCTATTTGTAAGTTATAACCAAAGCAGGTCTTGTCTTTACATTTATAGCTATTTGTAAGTTATAACCAAAGCAGGTCTTGCCTTTACATTTATAGCTATTTATAAGTTACGACCAAAGCAGGTCTTGTCTTTACATTTATATCTATTTGTAAGTTACGACCAAAGCTGGTTTTGTCTTTACATTTATAGCTATTTATAACTTACAACCAAGCAGGTTTTGTCTTTACTATTAGCTGCCTGTTTAGCTATAGAAAACACCGCAAGATTGGATACTCGTGAATATGATATCTTATACTTGTAAAGCATCAGAAAGACAATAATTAACAGTCAAAATTATAAAATTTATTTCCAATCAAAATGCATTCATACATAACCAGATTACGTCTATAAAAATCACAAAATGTTTATCAGCTTTACTTCAGTTCCTTTTACACTTCTGTTTTGGAAAATGATCGTGCGTGAAATTTAATGCCCGTGAATAAGTTCATTTCAGGAATTTTCTTTCCGTGAAATTAAATACTATATAGTATTTGTAAGTTACGACTTTACATTTACAGCTCATTGTCGTATATTCCTGTTGTAAGTAATACACGATTGTACGTATAGAAAGTATGAATCATCATCTCATTTCAAAATATGCTAGCGTGACTAAGGACTGAGTATGTGTGATAGTATGGCCTTGAAATGTTTGATTTAGAACGTATGCCATGGGACTTATGATTTTTAAATAAAGCGGGGCCTGGCACCGAACAAAAAATAATTTAAGTCCGAGATTGTTTTGTTTAATTCATTGTCCCCTGCAGTCGCATTTCAACTCACCCATTTCAGAAAATTATGACGTTCACTGGCGAAATTCCAGAGTATTTTTTATTTAGCATCAAACTTTTATAGTAATTCAATTTATGCATTATTAATTTGTTCATTTCCAATTAATGACAGTAGACCATAATTTTTATTGATTTGAGTGAGCCTAAATGTGACCATTAGTGTTGATGTGTTAAGGATGACATGTCCAGGTATCAGCAGATCATCCAATTGTTGACATAAGAAAAGTGAAAAGACAAAAATTTCATTCGGTAATAATGTCTTTATTATTCCATTGAAAATTGAATAAAATTTTGAACCTGTAATACAAATGCCTTGCTTTACCTCTGATATTATTGTTTCACCACCATCAACTTGAAAGGAATATCCTTCTTTACATCCCAATGTTGCTATGGATGATTCCGTAGTGTTGAGGCCTGCATTATAAACAGTGACGTCACATTTCCCGTACCTAATATCTAGGTCATCTAAACTACTGTTGACAGATGAATCGATATATCGGTCGATAGTTAGTGACATGTTTTTACATTGAAAGGGTGGAACGTGACCTAGAAAGTAAAATGAAGAACAATCTTATGATGGATAAAGACAAAAACATAATTGAAAGAACAAGATTTGTTGTCAATGCTATGCGTAAAGTAATATTTTAAAATATAGAAGTGTATGCTGTCTAATATGACATTCTGATTTAATAGGACAAATTTATTGTCATAAGTTATCTAAAAGAAAAGGTATGTTTTATTACACATTTCACTATTCTAGGATAATTCAAATTAACTGATTATATTTTCATATTAGTAATAGATATAACACGGGACTCGAAAATAGTATCTAAACCACTTTTTATATATTATATTTGAAATCAATTTCTACCAATCATATGTATTATATTTGAATATTTCTTCCAATCACATTATATCATTATCATATTTGAACTCATTGTCTACCAAATATCAGTAATATAATATTCTAACTAAATTTCAATCATTCATTAGCAATATGATATTTGAACTCAATCTCGGCCAATCATTTATCGTGTTCTAACTAAAATCTGAACGAGTTATTCATAATTTTGTAAATGAAATAAATTTATAATGCAATGTAAATACATTGTAAATATTTTTGGAAAAATAAAATATTAGCTTTTCATTTTGCAATATTACGATTGCTCAACATCGCTGATTAACAAGAACAAGTAATGATTTCTTTTTGAATTCAATACTATCATTTCTCAAACATTTCAAATTTTGAACTGACAACAAACTGTCCGAAATGTAAATGTCCAAACGTGGACACATAGTTCTAAAAAAAACACTGGAACAGAGCAAAACATGATGTTTTGTTGTTGATGCTTCATAATTTATCAATTATTGATACAGGAAAGAATAATTCCACTGTTATAACGCCTATCTTGCAACTTTGTTTATTCTTCCTATCCCATCCTCGACTGATATTTTTTTATCTTGAACTCAGATGTGATGTTTGATTCTTTTCTCGCACCGCAAATCAATTTAAATCCTTAAAGCTATAATCTCAACTTTTAAACCAATTTAATCAAATAAAAAAATAATAATATTGTTTTTGAAACATCCCCATTGTTTTAATTCCATTGGTCGCCATATTTATTTAGTTTTCTGAAAAGAAACAAGCCCCCACAACATTTTTTCCTTTCAAAGTAAAAATGAAGAAGTACCAATGGATAATCGTAACTGGAAGTCCATTAGTTATTGGATATTGGATATACAAGTGGTCTTATCATGAAGAACAATTTCAAATTACAGACGTGATGGGACGAGGTATCCAGAAGGAGACAAGGTCCTGTTAGCATGCCACACCTGTCGCAAATTGCTTGAATTTATGTGAAACTGAAAACGAATTCAAGGATCATTTAACAATGTCACCACAATATCCTTGATCCGTCGTTTTAAAACAATGCAGACGCTGCGCACAGGGATTCAAATTGTTCCGGATAGAATTTTCTAATACTAGTAGAAAAAGGAAATCGGTCTATCCGGGTGTGAGAAAAATCTATCAATAGAGTTGAAACACAGAATGACGCATGAAATTGGGATTTTTAACCTTTTTCTAACTGTCATCATATACGAAAAAACTGTAAAACCCTCAATATTCCCAAATTTTCGGCCCCTTGGCCTTTATCAAGTGAAAGACGACAATATGTATATCAGTTACATAGCATTATGTCTTACAATACACAGCTTCACATGGCTCAGTCGTTAGCGCACTCGACTCTTGGTCGTGAGGTCGTGAATTCGAGTCCAGCCGGCGGCAGGTTGGTTTCCTGTCCTTCGGACTGAGACAGTAAAAACCGAGGTCCCGTGTCACAGTAGGTGTCGGCACTTTCAAGAACCCTCACTGTTCAATGGCCGTAAATGCCGGGTATAGGCCAAATATTGAAGCCCTTTGGCATTTGGTGACGTCTCCATATGAGTGAAAAGATTCCTGAGTGGAACGTTAAACAACAATACCACAAACAAACAAAATGCACAGCTTCATGGCAAATGTTTCTAGATATGTCAACATACAAATAAGTTAATTACACTCACCAATGATGTACATAGTTCAGTTTATGTATTGGTTATCAGTAAATAATGTCTCAATGATCATAACATCAACTCTCACTGACCAAAGGCTAAATGTTTAAAGGACGAATATTTGACCAAGTGGACAAGTAGTTTAAATGTCATCCAATAATTTTTTATTCATATTTAACCGATTGTTGCCTTAGTGTTCGATGATTTGAACAGATGAACATTTTCAAAAATCAGAGGAAAATAACAATGTAAAATAAAAATCAAACAAATTGGCTATAGGCATAGATAGAAGATACTTAAAACACAGAAAAACAAAGACTGGTCAACACGAATCACAAACACATACAAATGTGTCTAAAACATGTCCAATAAGAGAAAAAAAACAATTTCATCTTAGGATAACATTATGTCGGTACTCTATGAAATTCTTACCTGATTAGAAAGCCAATCAGATAATTGTCTTATCCGTGATGATGACCATTGCTAAAGGGACAATAGCTGTGTTTACCAAAGAAAATTATTTTGGTTTTTTCTACTTTACTACTTGTAACAAATTAAGGCTATACAGAGGAATAACAAATATTGTATTCCTTTATATTTTTGTGAAAAAAAGGTTAGGTCCAGTGTGGTATTCATATTCAAATAGTAAGGTCGAGTTAATCAAATGCAAATGAAAAAGTGCCAAACCTCCGTTTCTCAGGCAATCTCCACAAAATATATAGAAATTTTAAAATTTGTATACTTATGTATATTTCTTTTTGGTTACTGTAGTAGTAAAAAAGGAAAGAACAAGTTTTGAAAAAAAACACAGCTAAAGTCCCTTTGAACATCGCAAATCTAAATAATACCGTATTGTATTTATCACTATCTTATACAAGTCTAATTTTGATGATTTGTGTAATCACGGGGGTAGATAACTCTTGAAGCATAACGATTTTGATAAAGTCAGATTTTGCTCAAAAGTTGTAAACATGGGTATTTTGTAGATATATTTTGTTTAAAAATATCATATAGAGGTATATTGGTGTAACAATTCAATGGTGGACGCATCGGTCTCCATAGCAACAAAATAAACTCTTGCTATTGAAAAAAAAATATTAGTGTCGGATTTTGATGAAAACGAGTATCTTGGGATATTTTGATATTACGAATTAAAGTTGAAATTACTTCAAAATTTGCTGAAAATTGGTATACAGGGGTATTTTGATATTGCAAATTTAATAGTAAATGTTACAGAAGCACTGGTTACCATGGTAACAAAATATAGGTTTCTGTTTGATTAAGACTTATATTTTGTTAATTTTTTTGAAAAAAATAGTATTTAGGGTTGTTTCAGGATTACAAATTCAATCTGAGATGTTATATGTATTCCAAGTTGTTTGGGAATATGTTTTGTCAAACTTTCAAAGTGACTAGTTCAAAAGTCATATATACTTGGGATAACTGAAAATGTATGGTGTTTTATTGTCTTGTATTGTTGTTAACGTCCCACTCAAGAATCTTTCATTCATTTGGAGACGTCGCCAAATGCCGGCGAAAGGCTTCAAATTTTGGCCTATGCTCGGCAAGTACGGCCATTGAGCAGTTATGATTCTTTAACATGCTGACACCTACTGTGACACTGAACCTCAGTTTTTACTGTATCATCCGGAGGATAGGAACAGGGTGTTGTATATTACAAGTATCGGAAATACACCAAGAAATAAGTCGGTGATTTGAAGCTTTGACTTTGAAGATATAATTTTGAATGACCTGGTACAGATTTGCTAAACTTGGCATGTTGCCGCAATAGCTTAGATGGGCATGTGGATGATATTTCATTTCTAGCTTGGTTGTAGTATATAATGTAAGTCATATTTATTAAGATATTGTACCGTTAATAAAAGTTCTGTTACTAATCACAAATGCAATGTCTTCCGTAATATCATTGTTCTAACCTCATTGATGTTTATTATTTTCAAGCAACATGTTATTTATTTGAAGTCGGCAATTTCTGACAAATTAGGTGCAGGGGGTGAATGTGTCTACTTTGCACCCCTTGGAAGTGCAGTGACATGTCATTTCACTTCAAAATACAATGTATTATGAACACTACTGGTGGCTATCTGAAAAAATATATAAAATGTCACCTGTGATGTTATTTTCTAAATTTTGGATATTTTACCTAAGAGTGTAGGTATGTACTTAAAAATGTGAACAATATTATAAACACTATACCAAAGTTATAATGCTCAAGACGATATCGTTTCTGTCAATTAGACTTCATCAGATGAGCTCCAATTTGAAAAGTATGTGCATTTTCTAAAGATAAACGTGGTATCATACAAGGCCTAATAATATCTATAAAAGTATAGCCGAAATCCGTCAAAGAGTAACCACTGTAAAAAAAAATGACTATCTTAGCTTTAGAAAATTTTCGAATTTAAATGGTGTTAACAGTGCCAAATATTACTTTAGTATAAGATGAATAGCTGGTACCGAAATACCAGGTACTAGGTTTATGTATATCCTCGGGGACTCAAACGGTCCACCAGCAGTGACAACGACCTAGTGGTTATAAATATTTATAATGTCAAGACGATATCGTTTCTGTCAATGTGATAAATCAAAACAAAAAACAAAAACAAAAACAAAACACTCACCTATAAATACATATATCAAAACTGGAAATGAAATAGGGATCATCGACACAAGTAGGTAACCAAATTGTAGCATCTGATAACGTCCATAGGATCCAAGAGCGATCAAAATGGCATCTACGTCCGTTTGTGCTTCCATCTTCTATTAATTTTTTTTTCATAAAATTCAAGCACCTCAGAGACACGACAGTAAATTGTTTTCTAAGCGCACAATTAATTTGTCGCAATTACCTATATCATCGATTGCAACATTTCATTACCCATAATGCTCTTTTTAACAACCACATGTCACATAATCATTCCTAACCTTCTAAAACAATTCGTGCTTATTCATTTCTTATAACTCGATTTAGATAGTCAAAGTCAGTACACTTGTACTATTTTTCCCTAGCCCCAAGTATCACAACTCCAACAACAATATTTAGAACAACACAGTAGATCATTTTCACTTAACTACGACCTTGTGACATTGAATGCCAAGTCATACAAATTCCCACCAAATGATGTCATAGGACAAATCAGTCAACATGACAACATTACCATATTAAAGAGAATATATAGTGCAACCTGTATATAGGGGCCACCCAAGGGACCTGTAAATATTGACCTTTATGTGCAGGTGACCCTTATACACAGGTTCAATTCAGTTGAAGTATGCACTCATGTGACTTAAAAACTGGCCCTTAGAAACAGGTAATCCTTATATAGAGGTGGTCGCTATAGCAGGTTTTACTGTATATCATTTTGGTTACATGACTGTAGTGAAGCCAAAAGGGCAAGAGGGTCAAATCGGTAACAAACTGACAAAACAAAAACTTCTTATCACGTGCACGCTGATTTTTTAATAATGTCATATGTTCATGTTGTATTCCTTATTTTTTTTTTTTTTTTTTTTTTTGTGAAATTTAACCTAGTTTTTCATTATATGCCAAAATCAGGCATTATCGATATGAGTAAAAATTACAAGCTCAGTTTAATCTTATTATTTTGAATTTTATATTTGAATGTTAATAACAAGGAAGAAAAAATAAACCAAAGATTTCCAATTCGTACTTTCGTATGATAATTCATTCTCAAAAGAACCATCCCTCAAATATCCGTATACATGTCCACCATTACCATACGGAAAACAGGTCTGGGATGCCCTTGGATTGTTTGTTTAATTGGTGCGTTAGTGGAACACTGAACGATTTTTCAGTTGCGGCAAAAAAAAATTATGATTAAGAAGTTATAAACAAAATTGGCATTCGGCAAGAAGGCATGTTCAAATACTGAAATGCCAGTCACTACTTATTATATACATCTATTTAGCATACCTATAGATTTACATATGTTGAATCGTGATATCCATTTTCAGTACAGAAAAGTTTTGTGATGACCAAAATGTTTACACATTAATGTACAATATCTCATTATGCGAAAGTTTCAAAAGATGTGTGAAACTGCATAATCTGCTATTTTGATTATTTGACAAGAATACAAAATGGCTCTAAACTGAGAAGTTGAAATGAATGTGTGCCTTTCTTTTAATATGTCTGACGTTTTAAATAAACACGTGTATGTATACTTTTCTCCGAGAGATTTAGTTGTAATATTATATTACCATGACAGATTTAGACCTAAGGGACCCTTACCACATGTTACTAAACCAATGCTCTATGAATATCGTGAAAAGATTTAGACCTAAGGGACCCTTACCACATGTTACTAAACCAATGCTCTATGAATATCATGAAAAGATTTAGACCTATCGTTACTAAAACCAATGCTCTAAATAGATTTTAGACCTAAAGGGTTACCCAATGCTCTATGAATATCATGAAAAGATTTAGACCTATGTTACTAAACCAATGCTCTATGCATCTAAGGGACCCTACCACATGTTACTAATGAAAAGATTTAGACCTAAGGAACCTTACCACATTTACCACTATGAATTCACTAAACCTTAACATGCTAAACCAATGCTCTATGAATATCATGACCTAAAGTTACTTTAGACATAAAGATTTAGACCTAGACCCTTACCACATTTACTAAACCATGCTCTATGAATTATCTAAACTTACCACATGTTACTAAACCAATGCTCTATGAATATCATGAAAAGATTTAGACCTAAGGGACCCTTACCACATGTTACTAAACCAATGCTCTATGAATATCATGAAAAGATTTAGACCTAAGGGACCCTTACCACATGTTACTAAATATTATAAACATAATACCAATGCTCTATGAATATCATGAAAAGATTTAGACCTAAGGGACCCTTACCACATGTTACTAAACCAATGCTCTATGAATATCATGAAAAGATTTAGACCTAAGGGACTCTTACCACATGTTACTAAACCAATGCTCTATGAATATCATGAAAAAATTTAGACCTAAGGGATTCTTACCACATGTTACTAAACCAATGCTCTATGAATATCATGAAAAGATTTAGACCTAAGGGACCTTACCACATTACTAAACCATGCTCTACATGAAAAGATAGACCTTACCACATGTTAAAACAATGCTCTATGAATATCATGAAAAGATTTAGACAAGGGACTCTTACCACATGTTACTAAACTATGAATATCATGAAAAGATTTAAACCTAAGACCCTTACCACATGTTACTAAACCAATGCTCTAAATATCATGAAAAGATTTAGACCCCTTACCACATGTTACTAAATGTTACTAATACCAATGCTCTATGCATGAAAAGATTTAGACTATGGGAACCACATGTTATAAATATTATAAACATGCTCTATGAATATCATGATTTAGACCTAAGGGACCCTTACCACATATTACTAAACCAATGCTCTATGAATATCATGAAAAGATTTAGACCTTTAGGGACCCTACCAGCTCTATGACCGTGAAAAGATTTAGACCTAAGGGACCCTTACCACATATTACTAAACCAATGCTCTATGAATATCGTGAAAAGATTTAGACCTAAGGGGCCCTTATAAAATAAAGCGGTTGTTGCTGAGCCAGTACTTGACATTGGAAGCGAAAATCACTATTTTTTTCATGTTACTACCTTAAATATAGCAAATTTAACAAGACTGATATCATTACTTGAACTTGCGACTTTATTTTTCTAATTATTAATCACATCTGCCATCATTATCATTCTTATAAATATCATACTTCACATATTTTGTGTCTGGAAATTATTGCTTCTATTTGATTTTCGTCATTTTCGCTCCAAAATGAGAGGGCGAATTTAAATTAAAGGCAAAACTTTCAAATTATACAATTGAAGCATGGACTTCCACTTCGTCAATGTGACTATGGTGATTTAAGGCGAATTCAAGACGGATGAACGTTCATTGCCACAAAAGGTAAATAATAAATCGGGGTGAATAAAGACCGATATGCCGTATGATGCATTCTGTGACTAAAGTAGGATATACGGGTGTAGCATGCTAACAGGGGATGCAGACTCTTCATGATGAGGCCGTTATTACATCCAATTTGTGACGAGGATACACTCCTCACGTGTTTCATTGGACTTGACTGTGGACTCACGGCGGGTGTGACCGGTCGACAGGGGATGCTTACTCCTCCATGGCACCTGATCCCAACTCTTGGTTTCCAGAGGTCCGTGTTTGTCCATTTTTACCAGATTTGTATCGATGTCCTGGACATTCTATTAATTTATACTTTGGTATCTAAAAAAAATGTTTATATTCTAATGTACTTGCAAATAATAATACCCATGAGTACTTCTCAATTATTTTCATTTAATGTAAACAGAAGATCGGAATGGAAAAGATCCTTTACTGTACAGCCATATATCTGCTACAATTGCTGTTTTAAAACAGCGTTTTAGGAAATCATTTTTATTCTTCTAGAAAAATATATGCATTTTATCATTGATATTGTAACATTTCTACCTTACAAATTTGCAAGTTTGTAGATTTTAGAATAATAATATATATATATATATATGAATTTAAGAATTTGTACATCTTTTTATTTTTTTTTTTTTTGGATATTGTATATCAATCCAAGTAGTGAAAAGGAAAAAAAAGTTTCTGAAAAAAAAAACCACCAGCTATTGCCCCTTTATTTTATTCATGAAAAAGAATGTGCTATAATCGATATTCAAAGGATAACGCTGGCCAAGAACAGGCCCAATCCACTAGGCTCTGGCTCTGGAACAGAGGAGCTTCTAAACCAAAACACACAGTGGAGTCTAATTATGTTGAAATTGGTGGAGTCAAATTCCGGTTATGTCAAAGTTGAATTGTCGGCCCAAATTTTTTTAAATAGATAAAAATATGTTAATTAAAATTTTGGCTATCTTGGATTCCACATTTTTCAGAGTAAAAGGGTGGTCCTAAGAATTTTCAGATAACGAGAATCCACTTTACTGTCTTTAGTAGAAGTCAGTAAGAAATCACTTGTCAGTGGTAAGAACAAAGTAACACATTGTGTACAATATTTCATTCAATTTATTATGAGCACAATAGGAATTTACGTTTACGCAATGCTCCATTAAAAAAAAAAGCGAAATTTATCTGAACCATACAGAATGATAAAGATATATTTATATATATATATATTTATATTATTTACATGACGAACTGTTTACAATACAGCATGAACCAGTAGCTAGAAGTGAAATTCTTTGAACTATGGCTTTGTACACATGCACACACAAAATAATTACCTGTTATCACACACTCGGCTAATAAGAAAACAAAATGAACCGGATGTGTAGGCTAACATCACAAAATAAACTATGTCAAAAGTTTAACACTACATCCTACTTTCACATAAACCCTTTATTTTCATAGTCAGTATGTTATTTCTGTCTTTATTTGACTTAATTATACATGATAAAAAGACGTTCAACATGAGCAAGATAAAAAATGCGCTATTTACAAGCTTGGAAAAGAAAAATGAAGAAAATTAAACTCTGGGTATCAGAAGTACTCCTGAACAGTATCTGTAAGTGGAGTGGGGGGGATAAGTGGAAGGTTGATTTTATATTACACGTAAGTCACCTAAAACGTGACTCTTTAAAATGCTGTATTACCAAAAAAGCCATTACATGTAACTATGGTAACAATATTTGCATCAATTATAATTTTGAACACGACCTTAAGGCACCATCACTTTTCTTTCATAACCTTGGTACATATCGGAGAAAATGAGTGAGTTTACTGGTTTACAAAAATATGACCCAGTTCAGTTCACATATCCAAGTTCTTCTTCCATTTGTTTATAACATATAAATAATAAAAAATGGTTAGCAAGACAACAGTTAGTTAAAGCAAGGAAAAACTCATAGCAACACAACTCTGATGTACAACTTTTACCAACAACAAAAAAGAAAAAAAATTCTCAAATCTAACAATTACAGACCCCAGACTATCTCGAAATTAAGCCAGCCAACCAACCAACTTGGCACAATTCTCTTTAATATCACTAATGGAACCATTGCCATAGTGACCAAATAAATCATAATCTATACACTCTCAAAAATGGATTACAACTTTTTACAAATATAGCCCAAATAAACCTTAGAAAACAATGCTTCTCCATACATCCACCACACTAATATATTAATTCATTTTTTGTGTACAACACGGTACTAATTTGATCAGGATTAAATTCAATGCAATTTTGATGTTGCATTGTTTCTTCTCAATATCATGGACACAAATATTTGTAAATCCAGCAGACTGTCTAGCTTGCACCCCAGTAGCCCGCTCCGTATTTACCAGATGAACCTTTCCCTTGTGCACTGGACTGTTGCGCGTGTACGTGTGATCCTCTACTAGAACCAGAAGTTGAATCCTAGAAGGAGGGAAAAAATAAGCATTTTATAAGTGTAAAAAAACAGCATATCTGTCACCAAAAATTGGTATGTCTTTATCTTATTATCATTACCATGTGTAGTGAATTGAATAGAATGAATCTGAGTCAATTTACTGAAATTATGTTTTGTAATTCATACACCAGTACTGTGAAACCTGTCTTATAAAAGACCAAATTCTGAAAAGCTAACCAATCCTTCAAATAAAACCTCTTTTGAGAGACACATGCTTGAGAGATAACATTTCAGTGGCTGACAGGGTGGTCTCTCATAGCAGACAGGGTGGTCTCTCATTTCACGCCCATTTGGTTTTTGTTTTCAAACTGAAAGGATTTGATCAGATGAGTGACTGTAGACTGGTGTGATCAATTTTCTTTTCATAGATAGTTTCTAGACTGACAATAGACATGATCAAATTTCTATTAATAGATATTTTGTAAACTGGTATGATCAATTTTCTATTAATAGATATTTTGTAAACTGGATGATCAATTTTCTATTAATAGATATTTTGTAAACTGGATAATCAATTTTCTATTTATAAATATTTTGTAAACTGGTATGATCAATTTTCTATTTATAGATATTTTGTAGACTGGTATGATCAATTTTCTATTTATAGATATTTTGTAGACTGCCATGATCAATTTGCATCAAGATCAAAATTCGAACCTTGAATCTTGGCAGCGAAGATTTCTATGACTATTTGTTGCTCCTGAATTACCTTTGGATATGAATAAGATTCAAGATATTTAATACCGTTTACCTGGAAATTTTTGCTGCCCCTTATTTTTCACTTTTTTCGTCCTTACACGAGAGGGCAAATTTTACATGAAAGCGAATCTTAAGCTATATAATTGAACCAAAGACAAACATGCTATCAATGATCTATGGTGACTATGGGCAAATTTGGGATGGAGTGAATATATTTTCTGACGTAAAAGGGCGAAAATTTCCAGGTATACTATCAGGATAGAATCTGACCTGCTGTAGTCCCGCATGAAGCATCTGTGAATGGGCCTGATGAGGCATCATTTGGACAAATGGTGCTGGACCAGCATAAGGATTTGTTGGAGCTCCTAGGGGCTGTGTTCCTGTGGCAATTGGCAAACCAAATGGAGGCGGTGTCCCTGCGTGGAATCCTTGTTTATCAAACCCCTGTAAATATAAAACGGATGCATAGATTGAATTTGACCTCAAGATTTTACAACGGACAACTTTAATACTAAGCTTTCCATTGGAGACTAGTTTTAGATGATGAAACTTGCAATATATACTTATAATCAGCAGACATGCAACATCTGGGAAGGAGTTAATCTTCAAGGGCAGATAACCCCTACAAATGAGTTTGCCATGGAAGTACTGGTATAAAGAAGCAGAGTTAACCGTTTCTGTCTTAATCCAATATGAAATACATAATACTGATTACACAAAGTTTGTTTATTGTTGTTTACCACTCCCACTCAAAAATATTTCACTCATAGGGAGATGTCACCAAATGCAGGTGAAGGGCTTCAAATTTTGGCCTATGGCCACTTACTGTGACACGGGACCTCAATTTTTACTGTCTCATCCGATGCTCGTCGACGGCTGGACTCTCACGATCAAGAGTCGAGCGCGCCACCGACTGATCCAGGCCGGCTCGATTACACAAAGCACAAGGTCAGTCAGATTTTAATGGCATCAGTCACTGTCATTCAGAAGAACGAAAGTCAATGAAACTTCTCATCATCCATATCCTTGTTGCTCTGCTAACTATAAACCTGAGCCAAGTACCATAATAGTTCAGAATATTCTTAACTTAGTCTGCTTTGCTGATCAAACTTCAGGATTATCCAAAGTTGACAACATTTTCAGACTCAAATAAATTTTAAGTTTTAGAGTGCCTGGCTTTTATTTTTGGCACATCAAAAATACTTAACATGGTCTAGTTTACCCTGGCTAGAGAATGTATCCTAAATTATAATTTATAAATACTTTATTCATTTTGTAATGATTAATTAGTTTTTGCAACTTAAATTAATGTCTTGTCAGCTCTGATGTTGAACAGAGAAACAGGTTATGAGCTACCAAGCTAAGGATTGAACCCAGATCACTTTGGTGAGAAATGACCATGCTAACCCATATAGAATTGACTTAACCACAATGCTGTGGAGTCATCTCAATTTAAAATCTCAGTTCAAAGATACTTGTGTCAAAGAAGATGTAACGCTATTAGTAATGCTCACCATTTACCATATCTTCACCTGTACCATGTCACATTTCAATATAAATGTGAAATTACAGGAGAATGTAATATAAAACAGAAATAACCTCTTTCTTGTTTTGGTTTTTTTTTCTTTTTGTTAAAAAATATGCTGACATCAGCAGAATTCAGAAATACCACTAATAATCATGTAGATCATGTAGTCGATAGAAATAAGTCATCATTACTCTGCCGAATAACTCGATCTTCTCCGGGTTGTAACTGAAACCTCAAAGATTAGTCTCTTCTCATTCACTCACTCTCTCTTTCAGTTGTAATTGTACCCCAAACATTAAAGTTTTATAAAATGTACATAAGTCGTTAGATTACAGTATTGTATTCCAATTACAGAGTGTGTTTATGGAGAACTAGTCTATGGTACAAGAAGTACTTGATATGCTAAAGCCGAGTTGCGAAGGATTTGTACGTGAAGGCGAGGTTTGTATAAATGAGATTTGATGTGACGACAACTGTACATGTTGCTGACAAATCTGGATATTGGAGGAAAAGACTTATTCAGGATAATGGTCAAACCAAGGAAGATTAGAAAGAAAAATAAGCCAAATTAAGTTCAGTCTATTCAGTGATGTGGAAATAACTTTTACAATCAGTCAGGAAATGATATCAACATTTTTTCCCGAAAATATGACCTACCTTATAGTTTACCCTTGACTGACTGAAAACATGAACAAAAATTCAATAATATCAAAATGTTTAATCCATGGGTAGTTTACAATAATTAAGTGGCTATGTCAACCTCTATAAACTCCTCTAGCACAAAGTACACATTTTACCTCGCTTTGGAAATTGCTGAGGTTTGTGAAATAATTGTGTTTTCAGACATTATCTATTTATAGGGAATCTGTAGAATAAATATGAGAAACAGAGATAAAAAAGAAATTCTTAATAACCTGCTTAGCAAATCTGACTAGAGCAAAAAACTTGGTTGTATGCCCATATGCTCTAGAGTTTCAAAAAAGATTAATCTAAGATAAAAAAAAAGATAACCTCAACCTAACATACTTTACATAACTCAAATAGTCTGACCTTCTTAACCCCAGAATTTAAAATAAAGTAAGTCCAAAACGGGGTTATTTATGGAAAAAACTACAAAACAAATCCTGCATCTAAAGCAGAGCATGTCCTAATCAATCATAAGATGTATAGGCCAAGCCCCCTCTATTTCACATGCAAGTTTTGTTGATGAGCAGCAAACGCAGGTAAACTAATCTTATTCCCTTAAACCGATAGCATACGCCCCCTCTATTTCACCCTAGTGATTGAAACAGATTGCAGCAGAATTCAGAAATACCACTAGTAATCACTAACTTCATGTAGCTGTATTATCCTGTCATCATCATTCTGCCAGATCAGAAAATTTTTATATCAAACTTTCAAAGTCCAAGGTACTAAGCTCATACACATTCCTTAATTAGCTGAAAGTATCTAATGCATGTCTGCCTGTTTTATACAGGATTTTTGTTGAGCACAGCAAGATAAGTTGGTCACATGACTATGTAACATTATCTGGAAACTTGTTTCAAAATTTATCACCAACAACCAAACTTTACACACAAAATTGGGCATACCATAAATAGCATATGAGATCTTTAATAACGTCACTGAAATACTGTCCGTTCAAATAAAAGATTAATGATCTGTAGCAATGATAGAAAATTCAGAGGGTAGGATTGTGATGTTTTGGGATATTAACCTGTTCACCCCCAATCATCTCTATAGTATGCTCTTCTGTATTGTCTTGGTCCAGTCTATTATGGTCTATGGAGTTGAAATGTTTGGTAAACATTTAAGGTGAATCGAGTGCTGTGTAATTGGTGGTATTTTTATATATATATATATATATATATACTTTCTTTGAGTACAGAGAGGTGTTTGGTCTGTGGGGAGATATAAATAGAAAGATACATTACATACAAACTTCAGACTTGACTGTACGTCTTACATAAATACAAACTGGGAGAAAAGTTTTCCAGAATGCTGAATCTCGGAAATGATTTATGTAAATAGAATAAAAAAGTATGTACCAAAAAAGTAATCTTTGACAATACAGAAAAGTATTAGAACTAGACTGACTACAATGGGAATAATTATGATATTAAAAATCATTAGTCCAACACTAAAACTTAAATTGGCACCACAAATCCATACTTTTACATGTCACAACAAGGTTTATGAGTCGACATTTCCGGGCCTGAAGTCGCCATCAGACTTGTATTAAGTACATCATATTACAACACAGCAGTACATACATTAGAACAGAGATCATGTAACAACTATACTGAACGCAACATTTAAGCAGAATGTCAGTCAGCTGATTAACGCTTCAGAATTGTACATTTCTGATAAGAATTTTCAGATCATATGAAGATTATCCTGTCTGTATGACATACAATTTTCAGATCATATGAAGATTGTCCGGTCTGTATAACATACTATTTTCAGATCATGTGAAGATTATCCTGTCTGTATAACATACTATTTTCAGATCATATGAAGATTGTCCGGTCTGTATAACATACAATTTTCAGATCATATGAAGATTATCCTGTCTGTATAACATACTATTTTCAGATCATGTGAAGAGTGTCCGGTCTGTATAACATACAATTTATAATGAGCTGTCCAGATCATTAGATTTCTATATCCAATAGTAACCCTGTGAGAATTGTAAATCCCCGGGGTGGCACTACTTTTCATGCCATGTGCCCCTAACATTGGTAAAATTTCAACATACTAAGTGGGTGTATGTTTGGCAAAACTAGGACATATAGACTTTAAACAAGGGAACAGCATTCAATTGGCTCAAACTTCCATCTAAAATTTAAAGAAATGTGCCAAAAGACAAAAAAACCAAGATGCTTACAAGTTTATATCACAATATCTCACTTCAGCATTCTGCTCTGATGAATTAAAAAAAAAATGTCATAGTTAAGACAAAGAGAATATAAATCACAGTCATGACAAATACAAAATCAATGGACAGATTGATAATGCCATCCCATGTGTTAATTATGAAACAGAAACCTGGCTTTTCCATGAAACTAAGGCATTACCACTGAATGTTTATCATAGAGATGAGTGAGTTTGGAACAGTAAGGATTTGTCAGTGTCCACATATGAAATATCACGGCTCTACCACACCTGGTTTTACAGGTAAAGGGACTAGTATTAGACATTATTAGATACAGGAATAATACCACCCCTAGCCTGTCAAAGTCTAAAATCAAATTACTATCGCCCCAACCTAATTTTCATAAACATATGGTACAAAATGGTAAAACCAGGGAAGACTGGTGATTCCTAACCATTTTCTATTTTAAGAACATCAACAAGCAGCAGGATGCAGGAAATTTTGTATAAACAATTACGAAGCATGGAAGTGTAAGAATGTAAATTGAGTGCTGAAAGCCAAAACAGTATGACACACAAATATTAAGATTAACATACATCATGCTTTATCCAGAGATTGCGTGGATTACTCTTACTAATTCGGTCTTTCTTATTAACCATCTGAAACACAACGTAATTCTGGCTTAGTTTAAAATCTAAACGATTCATTTTTTATCACAAATTTCAGTAATATTTAAGTTGAGTAACTAATCTGTACGGAATTTGAATTGCAGTTAATACCAAAATGAAGTCAAGACTCTGATCATAGTTGAAATAGTTTATAATTTGGATAATTCATCTTTTAGTTTGTCAAATAGTTAGCCCACCATATGCTAGGTGACAAGATAAAAATGCATTTTTACTATAAGAAAAAACATATAATACTTTTAGCTGATAAAAAAAAATTAACAAAACGGAGTCATACTTAAATAAACTTAGGATACCAAAATGGAATCAGATTCCAGAATTTTATTCAATTAAACTTTAATCAACAAGATCATTCTCTATTTTTGCCAATAACATTCATCACCAAAATTGTCCAAACTAACATTTAGAGGCATATTGATTAACTACCTGTACATGAGATATCTGAGGATAATTAACTACCTGTACATGAGATACCTGAGGATAATTAACTACCTGTACATGAGATACCTGAGGTTAATTAACTACCTGTACATGAGATACCTGAGGATAATTAACTACCTGTACATGAGATACATGAGGATAATTAACTACCTGTACATGAGATACATGAGGTTAATTAACTACCTGTACATGAGATACCTGAGGTTGAAAAAGTAACTACCTGTATGTCACATGAGATACATGAGGTACATTAATCTTTCCTGTACTTCATACTCTACTACTGTATTGGAGCAGTCCACTAGATTGAAAGGTTAAGACTGACCAACTTGTACCTGATACCCTATGTTGCTTTATGTGGTGCTTTTAAGTGGATACTGTAAAACTAGTCCACTGCTGAAAGTACATGTGGTGTACTTGATCATTTCACCCTCATGTATCTTTATGTTTCGCTCTTTTCTACTGCATTGGACCAGTCCACTATGGTCTGAAAGTGTTAAGATCTGGTGTACTTGATCCTTTCACCCTCGTGTATCTTTACGTTTCGCTCTTTTCTACTGTATTAAACCAGTCCACTATGGTCTGAAAGTGTTAAGATCTGGTGTACTTGATCCTTTCACCCTCGTGTATCTTTATGTTTCGCTCTTTTCTACTGTATTAAACCAGTCCACTATGGTCTGAAAGTGTTAAGATCTGGTGCTGCTTTGCTTCAGGTAATGCTGACCCCTATTTATCTTTTCATCACATTTTTTCAGATTTCTGCACTTAGTATTACACATGATACAGAGTATACATACAGATAAATTCTCTACTACAGAAATTATGTGTCTTCCTTGCTCCAAGTTTAGACAAGTCTATTTGAATATCAAAGTCTAGTGGGGTAGGGGCATAGACTTTGACACTCATTAACAGGTGCTTCATTAATTAAAAATGGACGTTACTTGTTGACCCACACATGTTACAGGTTTCTTCAAGATGTACTCAGAGAGTACAAAACATAAGTATCAAGTTTTAAACTAGAGAAGTAAGCATGCAGAGGTATACTTGTAGTACGGTTCAGATGTTCGGACCACAGAAACTGAAAGCAAGAACAAAAACAATGGGCATCCAGAACATGAAATGTCAACGCCATGCATCAACAATGTGACCATGTAGCATGCAACACAGGCTGACTTGTACAAAAGTCCTTGAACTGGAAAATCACACTGAAATAATTGGCAACAAATCAGTACAGAAACAAGGTGAATCTTACAAACCTCAATCTTTAGAAAGGCAGGGATATGGTAATTAAATATTATAAACATAATACAAAGTTATAATGCTCAAGACAATTGTTTCGGTCAATTATACTTCATCTGTTGAGCATATATGAACTGAATAATAAAAGACGACAGACGCCGACATACTGTTTGGTATTAGGCTAAAGTGTGTGAAAACTGAAACTAGCTACGGAAATGACAACCTAGAGAAAATTTACAAATACATGTGAAAGCATTAAAAAAAATGGCAAAAACAAAATAGTCAGCAATTTATAAAATGGTAAAACTGTAAGTATAATATAACCCAAACTATAAATCCCTTGGTAATTGACCACCCTATTTGAAAGTAAACCTTAAATTTGAGTTTTGTACCAGAAAAATGAGAGTTAGAATAGGAAATAATATTCGAAATAAAGAACAGGGTTTAAGATTGAGGTGACAAAGATAAAAAAGTGTTTCAAAGTTTCTTCAGAACTGAAAAATATTGAAGTAGTAAATAAAATACTAACACACTCAGATTCAAATTTGAAATGAAGAAAGATTATGCTAAACCTAATACATGTATATTACTCCATATCAAACCAACTCACCTGTGTATGAGCTTTGCCATAACCTGTCCCAGGTATATCTGTTCCACCTGCTACACCACCTACACTGGCAACTGCTATAAAAAAAACACATGATTATAAGTATCAGAACAACAAAGAGAGAAACGAACATTCTGAGATGTACAACAACAAAGAGAGATATACAAAGGCATATAAATTTTTGAATTCCTATAAAATTTATGAAAATTGCTTGAGAAACCCAGTATGGCAATTGTTTGTTTGCAAATGATTAATTCAACCTTACTATTTGTATATGCACACAACACTTGATCTGACCTTAATTTCACAAAATATATAGGAATATACTTGATCTGACCTTAATTTCACAAAATATATAGGAATGTAAGATTTTTTTACACTTTGTATATCTCTTATTTGTAATTACTGTGCATCAATCTAAAAAGTAAAAACAAATTTTTTTATTTTTTTTTGGAAAAAACAGCTAATGCCCCTTTATTTGAATGAAGAGCAATTTACAAACTTAGCAGGATTTGCTTTAGTTGAGAGCAAATGCATAATTGATCATTCTTTAATTTGTGACTGGCAAAAGATTAAAACAATATTTTGTGCGATTCATTTTGTTTGTTTTCATATTTGTAAAATTAGAATAAACTGTGAGCTTATTTCCAAACCTACCTGATACTGCGGACACTTTGTTCTGGGACTGATTGACATATGAGGGTTTTGAGAAATCTGATCCTTGAGTTAATTCTTCATAAGCTAAAACAAAAAGTAACATTTCTTGAGTATGGTCCCGTTTAACAGAAATGAGGAACATGGACATTAAGTCTTTGTAAGCTGAAACAATTTATATCTATTGAAACTTGAGAGTGAAAATTGGAACAAAACTCATTTAAATTAAATGTCAATCAGTATAATGGCCCAAGATACTGGCAATCAAGTTCTCAATTTAAACATCTATTAACTTTCCAGACTAACATAATCCTGCAATTCACATTTTTAGACATTATAAAAGCTTGGTACTATTACAACATATTATGACTACTGTGTTCAAAGCAGAAGCTCAAATATCTTTTCATCCACTACATCGTCATCAGTCTCTCACCAAGTCTCGGTCAATAATAAGGATATGTTGGATTATCTCCCTTTCTTACCTTTATTATTACCATATGCATGTGTTCCGTATGTTTTTGGAAACTGTGTGTTGGCAGTAGTTCCAGCATGAGCTGCCGTATTTGTTACTGGTGGCACCTGGTCAAAATCACCCAAAAAAAATAATCATATTTCACATTACCATACTGTGAAGAAATTGCTTTATATGGCATTCAAATTCATTTTTCTACTTCTTTTCTCTGGAGATTAGGTAAACAAGACATTGCCAAGTGATTTGTGGATGTCAGTGGGTTTCATTCTTTCCCTGGAGTTTAGGTGTACAAAAATCGTGACCTTACCGAATGTGGCTGTCGTAAGTGTATCAGGAAATCAAACGAGCACAAAGTATGTCAGAATCATACTTAGAGTCAGTCACCAACGCTCAGAAGAACGAAAGTCATTGTTGATTCTCATCATTCATAACCTTGTTGCTCTAAACTATTTCCCGTCAGATCAAGTTTACGCGGTTGATTACATTTTTTATAATTTATTTTTTACACTACTTTCAACAATTTTTCAGTTAAATGGTGGCGGCCCAGTTTTTAATGGTGGAGTTGAGAATCTAGTTACGATGTACCTGGGAAGGGACCACTGGCCTTCTGCAAGTAAACTGGTTCTAGTGGGGATCAATTTTGTACTGACTAGAGGCAAGATCTGATTTATACAGGAGATTAGATTGTAACAATCATATAACATTGGTCAAGTAACAAATCTATAGATTAAGAAATTGCGTTATATAACTTGAATAATTCAGCGCCCTCTATCCACTAATTTCTAGAGGGCTTGAAGGCAACACGATCATTGGTCTTGTCACCACTGTACAAATTCTACTGACCAATCACATACTACTATCAGGATGCGCATTCATTACTTCTGTCAAGGAACTGCAATTTCGTATTGGATGTTTCTCTCGGCCTTTGGATGATAGAAGATAAATGTGACTTAAATTCAAAGATAAACATGATTCTTGTTCCATTGCACATGTTTAATAACAATTTGTGACTCCTCTTACTTTTCACACCACATCACTTTGAGACAATTAAATACCATGATCCTCTAGTATCAATAATTTCCAGTTGATACACTTTTTATGATAAATGCGTTCAGGCGTTAATGGAGCAATCTGAGATCGGCAGAATATGACGATGGGTATTATTTGGGTTACCCTTTATAAGGCATTTCAATTTATTTACTGCCTTTTTAATTCTTTCTCTGCAGTTTAGGTGTACAAAAAAGTCGTGACCTTACCAAATATGGCTGTCGTAAGTATATCAAGAAATCAAACGAGCACAAAGTATGTCAGAATCATACTTAGAGTCAGTCACCAACGCTCAGAAGAACGAAAGTCATTGTTGATTCTCATCATTCATAACCTTGTTGCTCTAAACTATTACCCGTCAGATCAAGTTAACAAGTCTAATTATTCTTTTTTTTTAAATCATCATTATTGAAGTTTTCCTCGAAACTCGACAATTTTTCAGTTATATGGGTGGTGGCCAGTTCCTTATTGTGCAGGAGAGAACCCGGTTACAATGTACCCAGGAAGGAACCATCAGCCTGTACCCAGGAAGGAACCATCAGCCGTCTGCAAGTAAACTGGCAAACTTTCTGACATAATCAGCTTAGGTTGTCAGTACAAGCTCACTGAGGACAAAGTGTAGGTCAGAGATTATTTTTCCTCTCAACTACAGAGTGCTATATCAGTGTTGTTACAATGCCAAAACATTAACATCCATTTTCAAAATAATGTATAGGTCTACTAGAATAAAGTGGCACATCAGAGTTTTGTAAGAAACCAAAACAATTTCCAAAGTAGGGGTATACAGGTATAACATTTTGTCTTTTGCCCCAATACTTTTACAACGAAAACTAACCCCTCATCCCCGTTAGGATTCAATTTACTCATTATGTTTGATAACATGAGCTAACTTATCTGGCTGTACAAGTAAAGAAATCTTACAGGGAACATAGCTCCAGGAAACTGAAATCCAGCTGCTGCAGCTGCATTAGGTACCATAGACGGATAATAATAACCGTATGGCAAGTTGATAAAATGTTGTTGTTGTTGTTGTTGTTGTTGCTGATGTGTAGACTGACTGGACTGCTGAGTTGACGGAATCGGAGACTGAGCATCTACTCTCGTTAACTTGTTTTCAGCACCTACAATGTAGACATAAAATAAACAAAAATAAAAACAAAAACAAATATTTTCGACTTATGAATACGCTGGCCTTTAGTACATTATTCTACACTAACCTAACAAATATGCAAAGTCAGGAGTCTGTTTAAACTTTTCAGTTGTATTACAATTAATTTTTAGAAGAAACTATACAATAACAAAATACTTAAAATCTGACAGTACATCACATACAGTTATTTTGTTTGTTTGTTTGTTGTATTGTTGTTTAACGTCCCACTCAAGAATTTTTCACTCGTATGGAGACGTCACCAAATACAGGTGAAGGGCTTCAAACTTTGGCCTATGCTGGGTACTTATTGAGCATTGAGGTTTCTTTAACATGCAAACAGCTAATGTGACACATGACCACAGTTTTTACTGTCTTATCCGAAGGACAGGAAACAGACCTACCGCCAGCACTCGAACTCACGACCTTACGATCAAAAGTCGAACGTGCTATTAACTAAGCCAGGCAGGCTCGTTTTCTTTGTTTATTGACATCCCATAGAGAATTGTTCACTTATTTGGAGATGTCATCAGCTTTAGGTGAAAAGTCTCAAATTTTGACCTGTGCTATGGACAGATATCAAAGCAGTGAGGCTTCACGCCTGCTGCACACAGAATTTCGGAACACTGCGACTCATTTTGGATGCTGAGCACTCAGCGAAGGAAATCACAACCACATGTTTTTTTCAGAAGTCTTTGGTATGACCTGGTATTGGTAATCAAACCTGGGTCATCCCACTCGCAAGCTGAACAATCTACCAGACCATCACAAGAGGTCAACTTACGTGGAAAGCTCGGGACAAAATACAACTGACCAATCATGTGGATACTGACCTGAATATGGCACATTTCCCAGTGATGTTTGATCTCTGCTTGTAAGTGTAGTTGGCACACCAAATCCACTTAAGTCATAATTGTAACTCTACAAAAAATAAAAAAAAAATAAGAAATATAAAGTGATGCAATATGTACTGTCAAGAATATTAAAACAGTAATAAGAATACAGTGATAAAATAATGTGTAATACATTTTTCATACTGTTACACGATATGCTGATACAAATATGTAAATCATTTCTAATGAAACATGATCCTTTTTACTACTGCTCCTGAAAATAAAATCAATTGAGCCCAAACAAATTTTTGCTAACCAAATATTACACAAAGTTCTAATAAATCATACACCGGTACTCTATTTGAAATGAAGAACATTCAGTGTACCCCCACCCCTTTTTTTTCACTTTATTAGTAATGGCAACTTCCGATGTCACACACAATGTCACAAACAGATCCATTATCATTTTATTATTTGTATTATCTGGCCATTTGTATTGTACTGATTTTGAACTAGATTTTCAAGGAAAAGTGCTTCTGTTATACCCATTTTTTTTAATTAACATTAAATAAAGTAGTCATCAAAGACAACTACAAATGGCAAACATTTTCCACAAATCAGCCCCAGACCAAAAGAGGCTAGAACTTGTGCACACAAGAACAGGTCAAAGGTAATAGCTAAATAGTCTTTTCATTCTATTTACAGTTTGAAACAACTCACCAATGGAGGTATTCTCTGTTGTAACATTAGCTCATCATAATTAGCATACATGGGCTGCTGTAATCCCTGTAAACAAATACAAGTTATAATCAATTTACCCTTATAAATATTATTAAACAAATCCACCACGCAACATAAAATCAACTAACTGTTGTATACTTAGCCTTTTTCTCTTATTTATAAATTATTTTCTTTCTTTTTTGGCACTTTCCAAATTCATTTTTGACATGATGCTTTGTAACAAAAACATGTTTTCCTCCTCTGTCAGTGGTGCCCCTTGACTTTGGAAGAAATGACCCAGTGTCAAGGTCAAGACAAACCCTTTAGGTCAGGACCCAAAGTTTAAAGTTTGAATGCATTTTAAGCAAGGGTTGGTAAGTTATAGTCCAGGGATAATTTTGTGACCATGGGTCACTGTGATCTTGACCTAGAACATAAGATTCATGGTTAAAGTCATGACACCTGTAGGTCTTGACCAATTACATATCAAAGTATGAATGCATTTCAAGCAAGGGTTGAGAATTACTAGCCCGAACAAGATTTTATAATACACTCGGAACAAATTCACAGTATATCGCAATCAAATTTTAAATCATTCACGTTTGATTCAAACTGTCATTTATAGAGTCAATCTATTTATACACATCTCTGACCAACGTTATTCTGTATACATGTGAATTGTCATCTATCAAGTCAATCTAAATTAAGACATGCCATAAACGAGACAAGGGCGATTAAGGGCAAATTTAAGAAAGACATGCCATAAACGAGACAAGGGCGATTAAGGGCAAATTTAAGACATGCCATAAACGAGACAAGGGCGATTAAGGGCAAATTTAAGACATGCCATAAACGAGACAAGGGCGATTAAGGGCAAATTTAAGTCAAGGTGAACACGTTTTCTGTCGTAAAAGGGCAACAACAACCCGGGGCGAAAAATCTGCATGTATAAAATGCTGTAAACGAGTATACTTACAATATATGGCACTGTGCCTTGCCCCATTTGTCCCATGATATACTGATGACCTAGAAGTTGAACTCCTGGAGGCAAGTTAGGTAGAGCTTTACTTGTTGTTGTGGCTGTAATAGAGAAAGAGAAGAGTTTTGGTATGTTGTTTGAAATGATTGTACTTATGTATGGGTCTACTGAGATAAACTGGCACATGTTTACAAACACAACAGGTCTAAAATAAAGACTTGTTCACACAAAAATATTAGAGCTATATCAATGCATAGAATCCGTGCTAAAGATCACATGGTTGATCCAGCCAATCTTTCATGATAAAAATAACAAAGGAACAATCAAATCAAATGTTCTCATTCCTGTGTTGTCAAAGGTTTCCATACTATTGGGAAAATCTAATGACCAGTCCAATCCTGAACAAAATATGCAAGTGGACCTGGCAACATTTGCTCAAGTTTTAGAAGTTAACTTAACATGAAATTCTTAACCAATGACATTTTAGATTTATTGAAATCGTGAACAAATCTGAAAGTATTCTTGCACCATCCACAGTTGAACTTTAACACCTGGATTTATGAAACGTTTTAAAGAATATTTATTACAACTTACTTGTACTTAATGAACTGCTTGTTCTAGCTGAACTACTGCTTGTATTGGTTGTCATGGTAGCAGAAGATACCGCTGAAGGTGTACTTGTTCCTGTGGATAGTGACGTTGTAGCAGTTGTCGTAGTTAAACTAGCCGTTGAAGTGGAAGTTGAATTATCATACTGCAAACAAAAAAATGAACCAATCAGATATAAAAGTTTGATCGCAGCTCTTTAAAATTTTTGGTGTTAAAATTATGTTAAATAGCGTGCAAAAAATAAAGCCAAAGTCTGAGTGTAGATTGAAACCACCACATATTTTTCTTAACATTGGTTACTGACTAACTGCTTTCTGCAACCAGCAACCACTCAAATTCAGCCAACGGTCAATTGTTTACTTAATTTTGTGACTTAAGCTGGAAATAATTTGACCATCAAGTGTTACATTTACAATTCTTGTTTAGACAAGAGTTGAAAAAAATCGTAATGTCGGCTAAACCATTTTTATTATCAGCCTGTTAACCACTTCAGTGCATACGACGGATATATCTGTCATCAAAAAGTCAAAAATCAGAACATCATGTCCACGCTTGATGGTAAAGAAAATATAGAAAGCCTACTGCAGTTTTTTTTTGGTTTATTTGCTGTACTGTTGTTGTCTGCTTATGATGTAAACCAGAGTCCAAAAAATTGGAACTGAAAATTAGCAACATTAATTCAGCGCTCTACAATGCGACCAAATCACTCGCAAATGCGATAACTTTTTAGATTTTGGCGAGTGTCTATCCTCATTCAGTCGCCACATCGCGACCAGTTTTTTCCCCCGAGCCGGAAATCAAAAGTTTGTCCGTTTTCACTGTGAAATTACATTATCGAAAATCATGGTCTGTTATGCGCTTTACAACAACCAATTTGGTTATTTAGTTTCGATAAACTAGAGCATCTAACTCACGTGGATTACTGTATAAAAACACGTTGTATTGCTCTCATGTTTTCGACTTGAAATTTTCCTAACAGCACACGATGACATTTTCTTTTCTCATCCGATTTCAACAGAAGCATCATTAGACACTATTAAGTTTAAACAATCTTGGTTAAAGGAATACTGGAACCGAGTTATGGCTAGTGTTCGACTAGGCCGAACTTTCTGTCCCAAATTCGATTTCAATTTAAGTGGTTTTTAAGTGGTAAAATCAGGGCAGAAAGTTTGGCCTTGTGTTCGACGAGGAGGGCAGGCAGACCACAGCCTAATTCCTTTGAGGATTCTATCGTGGCCGTTTTATCTTGGGGCAACACAATAAAACGGCCGCGACAGAATCCCCAAAGGTATTAACCACAGTCAGAACTGGAAATTTTATCTGTAAATTAAAATCGAGAGTCAAACACCCGATTGTCGGACAAACACCTATAAATTAAAGAACTTTATAGGTGTTTATCTGGTGATCAGGTCACGGGTGTTGGACTCTACATTTTAACTTACAGACAAAATTTACAATTCTTGTGAGCAGTCTCTGTTTGGAAATTCTGTCGGAAAGAAACTGGCGCTAAAATTTTAAAAACAAAGTTTAAGGTTGCCTCAATATTAGAGTAACAAATTTGAAAAATATAGGCATATAAACACTACTCGATTGATAAAAAAAAATGCACGAAAGGTCAACATGCAGTTAATAACTTTGTTTTAAATGGATAGAAACAATAAAATGTTACATCAACTTAGAAAATAAATATTTTATTTCATTTCTGTATTTTCATCCAGTGTATTTTTTTAAGAACACACACACACACACACACATATATATTATATATTGTCGTCTTTCACTTGATAAAGGCCAAATGGCCGGAAATTTGAGTGTTTTCTGGTTTTTTCCCCGCATATATATATATATATATATTGGCGAGTAAAAGTTCCTGGCTGGCTAGTAAAATTTTTTTAGTGTTGTAGAGCCCTGCATTAATTATTCACCATCATAAAGATAATGCTATGTCATAATCCACACTAAGTGGTTAATGGTGGATTTCAAACAGAAAAGGTTACCTCAACAGAAAGCAAAGCTTTATCCTTTGACATAAGTGTTGATCTTATAAGCGAAATTTGTTATATTGTGACTTTTATGTTGATGAAAAATGATTTCTCTAACAATAGACGTTGGTAAACTCTCTTTTTATCCCATACATACATTTATTTATACAAATTAGTACACAAAAGAGAACATCATTTTTCCTCATTTGATCTAGACAGTGTATCTGTCAGCATACCTCAGTAATAAAATTAATAGCCAAGGAATGTTTGTGTTTGATATATAACAAGCTCTAAGGCTAGAGCACTGGATAATGTCCACCCACACAATTTATGTATCTTGGGGCTTTTTATCTTATAAACATTTAAAGCCACATTGCGGGGAGTAATGTCTATAAATAAACTTTTCTGTACTCTCTTAATGAATATTCGCATGAACTTTCGTCGTATTTTAAAAATCCTATTCCAACTAATTAGTTAATTAATCGTGGGAGACACCGAACACATCAATCTATTTATAACTGGTAAGGCGTTGCTGGTCACATGATGACGCTCTACTGAGCGGGTTTGTTTCACTGTCCAGGACAACTCAGACAAGTGGAACACCAATCAAATGCTCTTGAACACTGTCCTGGGCAAGCAATTTAACCATAAACTTAGGTGAATTATGTAAATTTATCGACTTCTTTGAAATACAGTAAAACCTGTATATAGGGGTCACCCAAGGGACCAGAAAATATTGACCTTTATGTGCAGATGACCCTTATACACAGGTTCAATTTAGTTGAAGTATACAGTTAAGGGACTTGTGGAAAATCCCTGCATCTGCCACATTATTATCCCAAAATTTATTGATCATAAAATCATTCAATGTTATATATATCAATTTGTACACACATTGCAAATCGGAAATATCAAAAGGGGTTGCTTTCTCATCCATGACACCTGATCCCAACTCTTGATTTCTAGCGGTCCGTGTTTGTCCAATATTCATCAGATTTGTATACTGTATCCTGGACATCCTGAAGATTTATCTTTTGGTATCTGAGATTTTTACATCTTCATACTATATCTAATTCATATAGACATTTTTCTCAGTGTCGTGAATAAAATAAACAACACAACATTGCAATTTGTTGTTATAGATGTTCAATTAAACTTCAAAGTCAAAAAAAATTCTGGAAAGCATGAAAACAATGACACCCATCTCCAGTCTGATTTAAAATCAATTCAAATACACATTGATCGAAGGGGAGACATAATTTATACACCGGGGCATAAATTGAATAGGATTCGAGTGTCAAAGATCTTAAAGAGTCAAAACTAAATATGGTCACAATGGTCAACCTAGGTCATTGTTGAGTGTAGCGTAAATGGACCATTATAGATTGTAAAAGAATAAAATCATGATTACATCAATTTTATCTCAAAATTTTAAGCAAGTTTTCATGAAGTGAAATATATCAGATCTAAATTAACGATATTACGAAAACCCTTATTATCATTATTGAGATCTTAGAAATGTAACATTCACATTTTCTTTCATAAATCACCAGTTAAACAAAAATTCACCTGGTTCAGTTATATAGTTAAAATATGCTTCACAGTCAACACAAAACAAGATCAAATTATAGGCCTACAAGGAATAGATTCACATTTACTGGAATTTCAAAGAATGAAGTCTGATTTCAAAATACAACAAGAGTGAATGATTCAGGATCAAACTTTCACTTGAAATATTAATTTGGTCATTCCTGAATTATGATAGACCATTCAACAGTAAAACCTGCTTTAGCGACCACCTGTGTATAAAGACCACCTCATAACGAAGGCCATTTTTTTTGCTGTCCTCAATAGTACCATTTGTGCACAAATCAACCCTTATATTAAGACCACCTCCCTATAAAGACCGGTTTTCTTGTGTCTCTAAAGAGGTCGTTATATACAAGTTTCACTGTATTTACTTATCCGACTTAGTCTAGATGTGACCATCGGCATTAGTGAGTTTATTACAAAGAGTACATACCTGCGGTGACTGTCTTGTATCCAGAGATGAATCTTTAACGGAAATCTTGGATAGTGTTTCACTGATTTTGTTAGGAGTTTGCAAGCTGCTCTGATGAGATGATGTTCCGTATGTCTGTGATGAATATGCAGGTTGATTTTGAGTCGAGACGGTTGCAAGACCTGATGCTGGGTCTCTTTGGAAAGAAACTGACCCAGACTGGCTTACATTTGTCGTATAAGAACCGGGAGCTTGAGAATCTCGACTGCTATGATATGAAGATTGGCTGGACTGTTGTGGATAAGATGATGATTGAGATGACTGATGGTACAATGAATTTTGTGTGCTCTGACTTTGATAAGAGTTTGAAACAGTCGTTTGGTACAAAGAATTTTGAGTGGCTTGACTGGACCCACTGTAGCCAGTGCTGCCGGAATATGTGTTTGGATTCTGATAGTTAGAACCTGACTGTCCATAGCTCTGATACTGATTCTGGCTACTATACTGGTTTGAACTTGGATACTGGTTCTGTCCAGTTTGATACTGGTTCTGACTAGTTTGGTACTGGTTAGATCCTGCTTGGTACTGAGTCTGTAAAAGACTAGGCTGAGAAGTAGATGGATGAGAGTACGCTGGTGTGTGCGATAAGCCACTTGTACTTGATAGGCCATTACTAGCCATTCCTGAACTATTTGAAAGACCAGATGTATCACGTGATAGTCCTGAGGTATCTCTAGATAATCCTGAGGAATTAGAGAGACCTGCACTACTGGATAGACCTGAAGAGTTGGAAAGCCCAGTACTGTTTGACAGTCCTGCTGCATTTGTCATTGAAGTATTAGAGAGACCGGAAGAGTCTCTTGCAAGTCCTGAAGAATTTGACAGACCCGTTGTTCCTGATAAAACAGAGTTCTGTGTTTGATGAAAAGAATTTGACTGATAACCCCCTGGCGCTGACTGCGAGAAATTTAGACTTCCTCCATCTGATTTACTTGTTGAAAGTGACCCTGAAAAGACAAAATAGAAGTCTTTAATCATGATAAAAGTGCAATCCTTCAGTACAAAATATTTTAAACCTGCTTTACACAGAAATAACTACTACACAACACATTTGCTCACACTACACATCATTTTTAAATCCTGTCTATCAAAAAATCAATTCTTCCTGTCACCATCAATCGTTTTTCTAATACAAATATCTATATCTGTATAACATCTTTGAAGATGGAACAATACAAGAATTTAAGATGACAAATATATGAACCACAATCCTACACCTAATTGACGCATTAAATCGCTGAGTATAGGCAAGCTTTTTATTTAACAGATAAATAGCTTAGTCAACACAACATTCTGAGAAAACAAACAGACCTAATGTGCCTGAAATCATTCAGGACATCTTAAATACTTTCAGAAATATACTTTTTTTAATGCATGAAAATACCTGTACAATCTCAAATTTACATACCTTGTGTTAGAGAGCTGGACGAGCCTGGTCTCTGTGGAGCCATCAACGGGCTAGACTTTCTATCAGACTGACTTGGCGGGAATGGAATAGGCTCCGGTGGATTCATCTGCAAAATTAAAGAATACCAGTAACCGGGAAATGGAAAGGATACATCCATTTTTAACCAATCATTTGTATTTACAATTTTGTCTCCTAGCTATAAATGTGGTCAATATAACAGAATAATAGACAATTTGAAATTCTACCTTATTTCAAAGTTTGGGTCGGTTTCAAAATACTTCACAAATTATGATGATTGCCTTTATACAAGTTTGATAATAGTGCCTCCTTATTGTTTATCAATTGAAATTTTACAAATTGGATTCAAAATAGCAATTAACCATCCATGAAAAAAAAAATGAAATTAAAGGGGCATTAGCTATGTTTTTTTAACAAAATTTTTGTTTTATGTTTTTACTACCGCAATAGGCCGTGTATAATCTGCACTCTTTTCACTCTAAAATTTGTCTCAGGGATGGGGGTGTGGATAACACAGTACAACATTCTTCGGGCATTTTTTTCCATGGGACTATAGTAAAAAAAAAAAAAAAAAAATGTGCAGAAGATTTGACGTTGGATGGTAAACTTGCCTTTATTTGGCCAAGTTTTTTCGTATCGTAATAATTATGTTCGAGTCAATTTATTTCTCCATTGCTTTCTGTGTGTTTATTGTCTATGGTGATGGTGAATAAATGTTTGATAAATGAATCTGGTCTTCAGTGTGTGTATTTCAGTTTACAAATCGCCTATAAATAGCTCATTGCAAAGATGGTCAGTGAGTGACACTCAGACTGTGAACAGCATATGTAGTATCTTGTAGTGTCGTACTTCAGATTCCCATTTTGTAGTTTTACATTTATTTCGAATCTCATAGTATCATTTTTTCTTTTATTTAATAAATATTTATCTATTTCTGTCAAATATCGATCTTAGGATTGATATCTAAAACTAGTCTGATTTTCAGTCATACTAATACCCCAGTAATGGCCATGTATAAAACCCAGATGCGAGTTAAGCCTAAAAGCACGAACACCTTTTTTCTCTCCGAGATCTGATGCTGAAATGGGGGGGTGGGTTGCGGATAATACATAAGTGTGGATTATACACGGCCGATTACAGTCCGTAGATTGATATACAATACCATAAAAGAGATACACAAAGGCATAAATTCCTATACATTTTGTGAAAATTGTTTGAGAAACCCAAGTTTGGCACCTTTTCAATTGCAACTGATTAACTCAACCGTACTATTTGTATATGAATACCACAAAGGACCCGACCTTATTTTCACAAAATGAATAGGGATATATTTGTATGCCTTTGTATAGCTCTTATTTGTTATTGTACTACTGTACATGAAGTACAAGTAGAAAAAAAAAATCAAAAAGATGTTTTATGATAAACACAGCTAATGCTCCTTTAAAAAAAAATGTCGGATTCTTTACCTTTGATTGTCCGAGAGAACCAGTATCATTTTTTGTTGGAGTTGTGTACGGTGAGTTGTGGAACATATTTGAGCGAGGGGAATCTTGACCTGACATCACAGAAGTACTATTGTTCTGAGGTGTGGAAATCATTGATGACGAAATCACAGACTCACTTTGTTTGCTCACTTGAGATTTATGACTGTTGATGGATGAACTTGTACTACAAGATAAAAATGAACAGTATGTACAGGCAAAACAGCAATATGTGTAAGCACCATATTCCCAAAGTTAGGACATGCACTTATATTTTGAAGTCTGGTAACTCAAGCAAGAAGTGTCAAATTGGCCATAATCAACCTGGATCTTATCAATACAGTGGTACCCGTCTTGAGAGACCACACTTTATGTCACTGAAATGTGAAGACAGGATTAACCAAGTGGTTTTCAGATTGTGGCCTCAGAAGACAGGTGGTTTTTCATGGGGGTGGTCTTTCAAGACATGTCCCACTGTACAAATAATATACCAAATTTGGGTAAAATTTGAGCACAGAAAGTTCAATTCGTTGACAGAAACCAATGCATGTATATAAAAAAAAAAAAAAAAAAAAAAAAAAAAAAAAATTAGGAAATAGACAAATCAAAAACAATAATATATGCCTCCAATCTGCGACCTCTGAGCCTAAAAAGAATTTTAAATTTGAATGTTTTATAACGCCACTCTCATCAATTTTGCCAGTCATATGGGAGTGGCCAGTTTTTAGTGATGAAGGATAAAACCTGTTTACAATGTACCAGGGAAGAGACCAGCCACTACCACATGTAAACTGGCAAACATTTCATAAAATTAGCTTACGTTCCCACAGTGAATGTAGGAAAGTCTGTTTGTTTGTTGTTTTACATCCTATCAGGAATTTTTCACTTGTATGGAGATGTCACCAGGCGTTTTAAGTCTCATAACACCTGTGACTTTGACTTGATATACTTAGCGTCTGGTGAAGGAAGACCCACTCCCATTTTTAAGAAGTCTTTGGTATGACCCCTTATCCATAATTGAACCAGGGACCTTTCATTTAAGAGTCGGATGCCCTACCATCAGACTACTGCAAGTGGTGTGAAAACTAAAAAGAGTGAGGGTAGGTAAGTCTATGCCATGTATCTTCCAATGGTCACAGCCAGTGAGAAATATTTTGCACCAAGTTTCACACCATATACCTGCTTGGAACTGTACTGGATAAGCTACTCGAAACAATGGATTCATTCCCTGATCCAAAAGCAAACTGTGAGGATTCTGAAAACTCCCAATTACCAAACTGCACATCTAATGTTGTCATTTGATGACCTGGCATTTCAACGGCAGAAGCTGGAATCTGTAAGTAAATGAGAGGTGGATTTTAACTGTAACAGAGAGCATAATCACATGTACATGTGTAGGATGAAGAACCAAACCAAAATACAGTGAAATCTTGTAACGTCAAAATCAGATGACTCGAAATTCCAGTTATGTCAAAGTTGATCCTGATTTTGTTTACTTTATATTTATACTACATGTAGTTTTATTCCAGATATCAAGAAATTTCGCTTATCTTGGAAGTATATTTCAGGTCCAAAGTATCAAAATATTATAAACTTGTCCCTTCTTATTTAGAAATCATGTTCCGCAATTGAAGGTTTACTATTTGTATGAGAAAATCATTATAATTAATTACTTACAAGAAAACACAGGACAATCAACTCATGTTATTGAATCAGGGAAAATGGGAAAAAGGAAAAAGTCACTGATAATTGCTTAAATCCAATTTACAGTCATCAGTAGCCTAAGTTAGTCTATTCATTGTCCAGAAAATATGTGAATTGAAAACTTTGGTTACCTCAAATTACGGATATCTCGAAGTAATTGGGGCAGTCCTATGAATTTCTAGATAACGAGATTACACTACCAAAAATCAAGACCTAGAATGAATTCTGTAAGCTATGAATTCATTTTCCGTTTGAAATACATTCCCCATATTCAAAACAAGATTAAATAGTAGCAATGCCTATGTTGCAAAAACACCAGGTCCAAAGTATCAAAATATTATAAACTTGTCCCTTCTTATTTAGAAATCATGTTCCGCAATTGAAGGTTTACTATTTGTATGAGAAAATCATTATAATTAATTACTTACAAGAAAACACAGGACAATCAACTCATGTTATTGAATCAGGGAAAATGGGAAAAAGGAAAAAGTCACTGATAATTGCTTAAATCCAATTTACAGTCATCAGTAGCCTAAGTTAGTCTATTCATTGTCCAGAAAATATGTGAATTGAAAACTTTGGTTACCTCAAATTACGGATATCTCGAAGTAATTGGGGCAGTCCTATGAATTTCTAGATAACGAGATTACACTACCAAAAATCAAGACCTAGAATGAATTCTGTAAGCTATGAATTCATTTTCCGTTTGAAATACGTTCCCCATATTCAAAACAAGATTAAATAGTAGCAATGCCTATGTTGCAAAAACACCAGTCGGGATGATATTTACAGCAACAAATGAATAAAGAAAATTGCTGTGCCATAAAACGTCTGTTTACAATGAGGGTTTCTTCCTCTTCACATGGGTAGTTAGTTCACGTACCAAATTTGAGAATCCTAGGTACAATGTTTTAGTCTATTTAACCCGGTTTTTTTCTACAATGTTGCTCTGTGACCGTGACCTTGATAAACAATAGGCACCTATCTATCTCCATTACACATATTGCAGTCTGTGTACCAAATTGAACAATCTTAGGTGCTAGACTGCTCTGTATACCTTGCCTACAAGTTGCAGACAGACAAACCTGCCTGCACATAGTATGAGTATCCTTGCCAAAACTGTGGCTAGAGACCACACAAAACAAGGCAGTAGCATCTTTCTCTGCTTTCTCAGAATGGTCAACTCTTGGTCAAACATTTAAAATCAGTTTTTTAAGCCTCATTGACAAACAACTATTTATGTAAACCACCCCCTTCTTTCTATGAAGTGAAAATCAATTTCATTATCAAAAATTTGAATAACGACAGCAGGATATGTGACATTATCTCTCCAGGTTTTTGTCAGTTCTTTAAGTCTCATTTTAGGACTCATTAACAAACAGCTATTAATGTAACTTATCTTTTTATGAAGCGAATATCAAGTGATTTGAATACCACTGATGTGTGTTAAGCACAAGAGCCAAAACGACAAAATTTGAAATCATCATTACCTTTGATGGTGGCGGCAATTTTGATCGTTGAGGTTTTGTTCTCTGTTGTAAGACAGAGTGCTGCGACGGCACTGATGGCGGAGACACAGAGGCTGAATTCTGTGACACTGGTAACACACTGTTACTGTTCATTTGGTCAATAGCTGTGTTCGTAAGATTTTGACTCTGCTGAGTAAAAGTCGAAACCAGTGCCTCAACTGCTGCACTTGCTGACTGAGAACTTGACAATGATGGCATCTGATTGGACAATGAAGATGGAAGCTGACTTCCTAGCGACACAGGTTGCAGATGATTGGTCAGTGTTGCATTCGACATTGGATTTGAGTAAGGTTGAGATGTTGGCTCTTGACTTGAATATTGCCTTGTTCCTGATCCGATCTGGAAAAGAAATGAAAACTTTTTAATAGTATAACATCACAAAATAAAATTCATAAATTTTCTAGCACTTAATTTCACAATTTTAACACATAGTCAGAAACTTGGAGTACTTGTATGCACCATGAGGAATTCTACAGAATAGTACATTGCAAAAGTTTGACAATGATACCTTACAAGATAAGCCCATTGTGAACTTAGATGTCATTATCAGTTAAAAGATGCTATAATTCCTAGTGAAGTAAAAGAACATACTGCAGTCTGTGGTTTGAACTAACTTGGAGATAATTTATATGATAAACTACCAACAGAGGCTCTTCTAAGTTTGACAGCCACAGGCAATGTGGGTCAAGAATGACTTTGACCTTTGGTACTAATAAAATTTTCATAGAGTTCATCACTAAATGAAATCCACGTTATAGTACAAAATGCTTATTATCAAACTCATCCAGAGTTATATTGGTATTTAATCTATGGAACAAAATCCATAAAAACTGGTGAACAAATGAAAGAGAGCAATAAAAAACCATGGGCCTTAACAATCACCTGTGAAAAAATTTCTGTCAAGTTTGGTTAAAATTAGTCCATTTGTTCTTGAGAAGAAGTCAAAAATGTCTAAAATTTGACAAAAAAATTATATTTTCTGCTTACAGACAAATTTCATTTTCGTTTGCAAACTTTGTAGATACTGACTTTACAATCATTCATACCAAATTTGAAAGTCATCTGATCATTGGTTCATAAGAAGATTTTAAAAGAAGTTTTGGTCCTTTTTGGCCCCTGGGTCCTAACCTCTTTTCAATTGCAAACTTTATGCTGCTCCACATGGGGATGCTATATGCCAAGTTTGGTTAAAATTGGCCCAACGGTTCTTGAGAAGTCAAAAATGTGTAAATGTGAATGATGCATGACGGACAAGACAATTGCAATGAGACAAGGCTCAGGGGTGACCTAAAAAACATGAAACTGGAGTAAGTGATTTGCCATCAACAAGCACTGATTTCCACTTTAATTCAAAAGCCTGGACTTTGACAATCTGTAAAAAGAAAGCTGGAGCTACTTACACCTATTGTGTTTTTAATGGTCTCTGTTGCTTGTTGATTATACTGGGAAATGTACGAAGTTTCTGAATCATTTGAAGGCTTCTGTAATAATGCACCAAGATCAAGTCTGAAATGATAAATATTTTAAGATAATTAACTTTATATTTCTTGAACCCGATTAATTCTGGAACTTATCAATAGTTCAAAGTTCAAGGTCATACTAAAGTCACAATTGTATGAGGCATTCTTTTAGAACCAAGTATCTTGTACCTATACGAACGACTCGACAATATGACCCAAATAAATTCCATTTGAAAGATCTGACCATACAATAAAACAGAAACTACAGAAATATAAGCATGAATGAACTTGTTTGTTTGAACTGAATTTCACGCCACACTCAACAATTTGTCAGTTCAGTGGTGGCCAGTTTTGAGTGGTGGAAAATAGAACCCAGTTACAATATACCCTGGAAGACACTTCTGACCTTCCTTAAGAAAACTCTCTCACAAAATCAGATCCGTTTCTATTGGGACTCGAACTCTCACTGGCAAACTAAACCAGAGGCAATGGATTTAATTACGTAAATGCTGCATATCAAAACTAAAGACAGTTGGTTCAGTAGTTTACTACAAGTATATTATATATTACAAGTTAAAACCTGAAATATATGATGTATACTAACTCATATACCAGGTCACCAGGGCGATTCAGGTAAATATAAGTTCTTAACCATCATTATTCCTTATCATACATAGCTTCTTACTCTACCGTCAGTCACAGATAATATCATTTGTGTAATACCTTTGTCCAATAGAACTTGTTGTATCTGTGAGCGGACTAGGCTCCTCTGTAGCTTGATTGCTCTGTACGGCTGATGCTGTAAATATCTTTGATTCTGTAAGCTGCAAGAAATAAACAACTTTATCAACAGTTGTAACTGCGGATAGCTACTCCTGGCCATGTAATGTAAATAAGTTTAAACAGGTTAAAGAAGTTCCCAATAATTCATTTGAATAAGACATCTTGCCACTGTTGCCTTGACACTTCATTCCTTTCTTTATAACTATATATTACATGTACATAAAGTAAAATCCACATATTCTGGCAAGGTGGAGTCTTGTGAACTCTTTCTTGACCTGGACGAGTTTAAATTTTAGGTAATAAAGCATATCATTAGAATAACACTGACTAATCATTACTACATGTCACCATACATAAGAGATCATCCAGTGAGGAATAAAAAGTTTTTCCTGTGCAGCTTGACATAACCGAAAAGTGAGTTGAATCATCCGTATTATAATCAAAAGGTTACTCTGCCCCGCCATCTTATGTGAGTAGGACAATAGTAAGACTATGGAAATGATTTAAAATTTTGCCATTTGCCCAACAAAAAAAACTGTGATCAACACCTGTGATTGATTTCTTAGATAATTTACATAATATTAACAAGAAACCTACATTGCCTGTCCAAGTATCGTCATTCCAGTCCTCAGCTGTATCACCCCAACCACCTGTAATCAAAGAAATATACAGTCAGTTAGCCTTTATGTAAGATATAACTTCACCCATGTCTTATACTGACCATGATGCAATACATAAAATACCTTTCATACTGTAGTCAGATGCATTTCTCTTTAAACAAAGTATAAAATTCAAGTGATCCTCATTGGGTGCATTCAGAAATCATCAAATGGTGATTATAAGATTCCAATTCTTTGAATCAATTCGCAATCAAAGTCTGCAGAGCTGGGGCTGAACATTTGCTTTCAACTGCTTGGATCTACAACTTTTATCATTAAATCTTGCTTTGTTTTGGGTCCAATCACAATATCATTATTAATCTAGCTGGCTTTGAGGGTTACCTTTGACATAGACTGTGGAGCAGATATTACAGACAACTGAACTTTATTAAAGAAACAGAAAGCTCAGAAAGAAAGATATAACAGACATTCACTTTTTCAGAGATGTTAGGTTTTTGGACTAACATGGCCAGAAATGACAGGGTCCAAAAGTAAAATATGTAAGTCTCAGATCTTGCCAGACCCTGTAAATGTATTTCAACTATAGCCTGCAAATCCACTTTTAATTTTATCTCAGATAATCATAGTAACATAACTATTCTTCATTTAAGATCAGGAATTAAACACACAAATAAGTTAACTTGTTGAAAGATATCATTATCTTTAGATATATTGTATGTGTGGAAATTCTCACCATTTTTGCCCTGACAGACCACAAAAAAACACAGGAGTGATCGTTCAGGCTATATGGAAGTTACAACAAATACAAATCACGTAACCACCTTTTCGTTCTCTATGAATTTCATTTTTAAATCTTCATCATTGCTATCATAACCTGCAGGTCACGGTCATTCCTTTTAGCGTAACCCGTAAATGGGTTACAACGATTCCTGTTACTTTGTGTCATGCCTTAGAAGAGAAGGCTAATTTGAAAATGAAGCTAAATAACCGAGGCACAGATATATATGTCCTCCATGAGACTATGGTGATTTAAGGTGAATTTAAGTCATGGTGCAATATGTTTCCTGTACAGCACTCTACAATGCGACCAAATCACTCGCAAATGCGACAATTTTTTAGATTATGGCGAGTATTTATCCTCATCCAGTCGCCACATTGCGACCAGTATTTTCCCCGAGCCAGAAATCAAAAGTATATATATATATATATATATATATATATATATATATATATATATATATATTGGCGAGTAAAAGTTCCTGTCTGTCTAGTAAAATTTCTGGTTCACTGGCCAAATGAAGAATGAATTTTTTTAGTGTTGTAGAGCCCTGCTGTAGTAAAAGGGTGAAAAAAAAAAACAGGGACGAAATTTTCTAGATATACAGTAGACAAACAACTGGAAGCTCCTTTACCCATGGAATTTTCTTTTTCTGCATTCTCTGCTGTCTCATTGGTCCATGTGTCAATTTGTGGCCCACTGTCAAACCTTTGACTTCTGTTGTAGCTTCTAGAATGTTACAAAGGGAGATAACAATGTACAAATATGCAGTGAGAATACATGCTTGAGAAAAAAACAGCAAACCCACAGGAATCATGAGTAAAATTAGAAATTTTGAGTTACAATTTGGTACTTTTTATATTTGGAAAACAATCATCTATCCTCCAACATGGTACTGAAATCAATCTACAGGACTACCCCATAACTGGAGTAGGAATGTCAGTGAAGATATTATAAAAACATGAAAATTGTCAGAGCCGTACCATTAGATAGATTGCTGCAACTGTGTACAAATGTACTTTGTGATAAACACAGAGTAGTGGTTACAGTTTTGATTAAACGAAATAAAGTAAATCATTCTTTTGATAGAATATGCTTAACTTTTGGGGAAAATAAGACAAATGTTGCCGGGGGTAAAGGGGGGCTTTTACATGGCAATAAATTTATCCTATTACTATTGTTGTTGTACTGTTGTTCAACGTCCCACTCAAGAACCTTTCACTCATATGGAGACGTCACCAAATGCCGGTGAAGGACTTCAAATTTTGGCCTATGCTTGGCACTTACAGCCATTGAGTAGTGAGGGTTCTTTAACATGCCTACACCTACTGTGACACTGAACTTGGTTTTTACTGTCTCATCTGAAGGACAGCCGCCTCTGCTGAGGCTTGAACCCACAACCCTCTAGTTGCGAATTGAGCACTCTACCACGGAATCCTAAAACTATAACAGTACCATTAACTACATGTGAATAAAGTAAAGGTCATGATAATAGTGATAACAAGGCAAATTCAAGGAATTAACAGTCCCCTACCGGGGTAACCTCTACACAAAATATTATTCAGATAATTTTATTATAAAATAGGGAATAAATTCCCCAACTGCATTCCATATACATGTATATGATATATATGTTCCAATTCATTCAAATATGTCAATACTGTAATTCATTCATACATGGGGCATTTCGGTATTTATGAAGCGCATTTCTGTAATTTCAATGGGCATTTCAGTAAATCACAGGCATTACGGTAATTCTACAATCATGGGACATAAATATTCATCGCTTATATGTTATTTTCTTCGTTGTTTTATATAAAATCAACAATATATAACCCCCTTAAAGAAATCCACTAACTTAAGCAGAATTTCAAATATTTCTGTCAAAAATCAGTGGACCGTAACAATACTCGAACTTGATCTGTAACTCATGGTGGTAGACCCACACACCACAAATTGGATGAATATCTACAAGCGTTTAGAAAAAAAGTCCGGAAAAAACTGCTATTTTAAAGAAATTTTCGAATTCCAAGGGCCGTAATTCTGTCAAAAATCAGTGGACCGTAACGATACTCGAACTTGATCTGTAACTCATGGTGGTAGACCCACACACCAAAAATTGGATGAATATCTACAAGCGTTTAGAAAAAAAGTCCGGAAAACTGCTATTTTAAGGAAATTTTCGAATTCCAAGGGCCGTAATTCTGTCAAAAATCAGTGGACCGTAACAATACTCGAACTTGATCTGTAACTCATGGTGGTAGACCCACACACCAAAAATTGGATGAATATCTACAAGCGTTAAGAAAAAAAGTCCGGAAAATGTGTGTGTGTGACTGACGGACAGACAGACAGACGGACTGACGGACGGACGGACAGACGGACGGAGTGCAAACCTATAGTCCCCTTCGGCGATGCCGGTAGGGGACTAAAAAGCTTTAGCAAAACTAATTTGAATGCATAGATTCTTCACTATATAATGTAGCTTTTTCATTAGTATCACTCTACTGAGCAATGTAACATACATGACTTAAATACGGGAATACTGCAAGACCCACCATTATCACAAATATATTTTTGTCTCCAAATAATAATAGTTATTAGACCACCTATTCCTAGTTAAACACTTACCGCCCTCTGCCACTTCCAGTACTACCACCAGCACCTCCACGACCTCTTCCTCCTCGCCCACGTCCTCGTCCTCTTCCTCGGCCTCCTTCAAAATCTCTGTCTTTGTTAAAAGTTCCAAAATTACTGTCACTGGAAATTAAACCATAATGGTTGTAAAATGATGATTAAGCACAAACAATACAAAGTTCAAAGGTAAAAAAGATTATCAATGTTAATGATATACAAAGTTAAAATATCAAAGCTACATCAGCTGTATACCATTTAAGTTTTTGCCACAGAGAAACATCAAATCTATAAGATTTAATTCCTAAACTATGATTCTAAGGGGATATAATAATACAGTAAAACCTGCTTTAGCAACCACTTGTGTATAAAGACCACCTGGTCACAAAGATGGTTTTTGTTTTCTGGCCCCAATAGTACCATTTGTGTGAAAATCAACCTCTATATAAAGATTACATCAATATAAAGACCGATTTTCTTGTGTCCCTAAAGGTCTTTATATACGTTCTTGTGTCCCTAAAGAGGTCATTATATACAAGCTTAACTGTACAGTAAAATACTGCTATAGTGGCCACCTCTATATAAGGATTACCTGTTTATAAAGGCCAGTTTTTTAAAGTCCCTTGACTGCATACTTCAACTACATTGAACCTGTGTATAAGGGTCACCTGCACATAAAGGTCAATACTTTCTGGTTCCTTGGGTGGCCCCTATATACAGGTTTCACTGTACTTAGTGTCTCATGAAAATGAAGATATTTATACCCTACCAAAGAAAGCTGAAATAAGGCCCCATTACCGATGCAAAAAATGCCTTCTTTCCCAGCAGCAGTCAGAGGACAACAGACTTGATTCTTGTATCTTAAAACAGTTTTGTGTATTTTGAGATTTCAGAATTTCAATGAAATGATGTTAAAATTTCCCATTCAAAAGGTTCGGTCCCAATTTCCCAAAGAGTGTGGAATATCTCTGATCTGACCACAGAATATCTTCAACAGATGTTCATATGTTTCACAATGATCAGTGATATAAAATATAATAAAATTTACATCACTTACAATTCAAAATCAATAAAAACAATAAAACAGTTTTAAAAAATTCAGCCAATTCATTTTTTTGGCAATTTCAAAGGGCATATAAATTTTTATTACCTTTCAGCTTCACCATTCACTCGATCACTGCGGAAAACATCGGTCTTTTCTCTGCCTCTTCCCCTTGCTAACCTGGGAGGCCTGGTATCAAAACGCCTCCCTCGTCTATTGCCACTCTCCTGCCGTGGTTCTCTGTGCTCAGTTTTCTCACTGTCGTTGATTTGCTCATTTTTAGATTTCTCGTCAATGTGATTTGATACATTGTCTGTCTTTGAAGGAGCTGTTTGTTGCTGTGGTTTCTGTTTCTTCTTCTTACCAGTAGCTTTCCATTCCCCTAACCCCTAAAATTATATTTTATGTCCACAATTTATCATTTTTATTTTTACAAAAAAAAAAACAAAAACAACAAAAATCCATTAAGAGAGACAGAGAAAGATGATATTCAAAAACACACAATGCACTCTTGCAACGATGACATATGGCAAAAAGTGACAACTGGTCATCTAAATGATCCATGTGACCATACAAAGTTCACACAACTTTCACTTTGTCACACATACATTAGTGAATGATATATTTGACCTTACAGTGTTCATGCAAATCAACTTTCACTTTGTCACATACATTAGTGAGTCACTCATGTGAACTTGTGCCCACATTTACACTGCCAAAAGTAAATGGCATCTGGGTTTGTTACTGTGAACTAACTTGTATACAGGAACTGAGGGAAGAAATCATCCAAAACTATTTTATAGTTATAGTTTATACTATTTTAGTAAATACAGTTAATATGCAATTTAGTTATCAAAACACAATACCTTGTCTAGTTCTCCTTCCAGTAGCATGCCAACTGCTTTATCCACATCATTTTTACTGTCATGTAATGCTATCTCGCATGTTTCTCTATCTCTGCCTGTGATTTCTATCACCTGAGAGTAAAAGTATATCACAATTATGTAGTATTGTCCATTAAAGTTAATCGCCTAAAAATGGTGTTTATGTTATCGTAATGCTATAGGCCTCTCTGGTGGAGTAGTTAGAACATCACACTTTAAAGCGTGTCTCACCTCTAGACAGCAATGGTTCCAGGCCTGCAGGAACCTAAGCTGATTTTGTGAGAATATTTTCCTGGGTGCTGCATTTTAACCATGTACTAAGCAAACAATCAATTTAAAGGCTCAGCCAGGAACTAGGTTAAAACACAATCATGTATGACCTTCTGATCTCAATATTAATAGGAGTCATCTACTGTCTGTCAATATTGATATATGTCACATGTGGTGACAATAAAATGTAACGACTTTTAAGATATCAAAATGCTTTTTTCATACCTGATCAACTCGTTTCTGAAATTCTGCATCAGTATTGATACCATCTGTTACTGATATCATCTGTGCAATCCTGATCTGTTCTGGAGTAGCCTGTAATAGAAGCACAAAAACCATCTGTAAATATATAGTCACTAACCATCAAAGTAGTAATCTATAAATAAATCTGAATTCATAGTTATCTATGTGAGTCAGCTGTGAAGTCTGGCTTTTTTTTTTAAAAAACAAATTTGTTATTACATTGTATTTTACAAAAGGAGATTTGATTGAAAAAAATGTGACAAAAAGGAAAAAGAATTAGTGTTCCAGCTAGAAATTAGGAGAGGAAGAGTGTCCTCAGGAAAAGGCCACTTGCTATGCATCCGCCAAAAAAAATAAATAATAATGAACATCAAAATACTACACACCACTAAAATTCCAAGAATACAGTCTTAAAGTCATATTTTAAGCACCCCATTAGGTCACAATAAAATATGTTTGTTTACACGTCATGACTCTGTTTTCCGAGTCAAAATTCAGCCAATCCCCCTCCTTTCCACTTTAACATAATGCACATAATTCGGTATCCCAGAAGCTTCATATGTAACATCCCGATCCGTCTGTTTCAAACATCCACTGAACTATGATAGTTGACTGTATCAGTGGGATGATTGACATGATTAAATTGGACATAATGCACATAACTGTATCAGGAAAACGACAATTTTATTTTTATTTTTTCTTTAACGAAATCTAACAAGTCTATTGGACTTATACATTATAAGTTTGATCAGTCTGTGATGAAATCAATGTTTCACAGACTTATGTTAGTTTCCAGCCCTATGTGACTGTATCTAAGGCGGCCCAACAGTATATCATATATATTAACTGGTCTGTATTAAGTGACTCCCTGTCTTATGTGGCCAAAATCTGATACAAAGAACTTCCATTGAAAGGGGCTAATAAAAAAAATTTAAATAATATTCAAATACATTATTTTTTGTGGTTGAATTACATAGTATCTCCATGGTAGCATTTTTCTGAGGTACAAAAACAAGAAAATCAATGTATATCACAGAATGTAACTTATTCATTAACGAGAAATTTTTAAATGGCTTTTTTAATATTAAGGCAGATTTGAACCCAAATGTCAATCATACTAGGCCAATACTAAACCAGAGCTCTAGATAACTTGCAGAACACTTGGGTACAATACCCACCCCTTCCAAATTTTTACCCACAAAGTTTTGGTCAAGTGGGTATTTCCCAATTCTGTTATCACATTATTACTTTTATTGAGTTTCTTCTAATAACTTTCAGTTAATTAACAGATACTTAACAGTTTGAACATTTATCATGTAAATTAACACTTTTAAAGCATCTGGGTAGGGTCTCATTTGTTTGTTTATTGTTGTTTAACGTCCCACTCAAGTATCTTTCACTCATATGGAGACGTCACCAAATGCCGGTGAAGGGCTTACAAATTTTGGCGTATGCTCGGCACTTACGGGCATTGAGCAGTGAGGGGTCTTTAACGTGCAGACACCTACTGTGTGATGGGAGCTCGATTTTTACTGTCTCATCTGAAGGACAGGAAACCAATCCTGAGGCCAGCTGGACTAAAAACTCACGATAAAAAGAGTCCTGCACACTATGGACTGAGCCAGGCCGGCTCCATGTGTGAGGGTCAAGTAAGATATCATCACCACAGGGCTTGAACACACTTTATGACCAAAACCCATTCAGAAGAAGCACAATCAAGCTTTAATCTTTCAGTAAGTTTCATTGTGTTTAATTTTACGCCTCAGGTTTAAGGTGGGTTGTGTATCAAGCGCACAGATTTTAATTTGCCCACGTAATGTGCATCCATTGATTTTGTATGCATAAAATATGCAAATAAACAGCTCATCTGGAGCACTGCTGAACAACAGGCTATTGTAAGCTTTGACTTTAACCTAATAAGATACATAAACTAATGCAAAAGTAAAAGATTTATAAGATAAAACCTAACTAAACCACCTAAAAATCAATGACTCAAAATAGCTGTATTTGATTTTTACTTTGACAGTTGTCGAAACTTTTGTCCAATTAACATATACAATTTAAGAAAATAAAATTTGTCTACCTAGTGGCTACTGACCCACTGATAAAAATAATGTTTGGGGCACATCAAACCAGCAATCTATAACACACCAATCCCTGAAAAAAATGGACTCTACTGAAAATCAATGCAACAGATAGAGTCGTTATCATGATTGAAATTAGCATCACACTGTCAACAAATTTTGCTGATTTCATCGTGTTATTCAATAGAAATATATTCAGTAGTGTCCTGGCTGACTATGCCAATTAAGCAGTGTTTGTTTGATGTTTATTTCATACATAACATCCCCCTCAGTAAGACAGACACATAATAAATGTAAGACAAAAATATCTTCGAGGAGTTTCACAACAATGTAAGTGATTTTTGTTTGTTTAGAAAGCTCAAGTACATAATAAATAAAAAGACTTTCTTTTCCGTTGGAGTCAACGATACCGTGATGCTTGAATATTTTCATGATATCATGTCAGGTTTTCAGCATCCTGATTTACCGCAATGAAAATATGTAATAACAGCTCTAGACACAGACCAGCCCAAATGTGTCTTTACGGATGACTGAGTTAATTATGGCTTAATATAATTCAACACATTCATTGTTTTAGCTAGGTGACCCACTAACCTTGGCTTGTGGAGGCGGTCCTTCAGATTTAGGCTGTGTTGGTTGGTTTGCTGTCTTTGCATGCTTGTCTTTGCTAGGCCTATTGCTGGCACGATTAGTGCTAACAGCTGTACTCATTCTATACAGTATTTACACACTCTATATACAAACAGTGTTCTGAAACAGAAAAATTACAAACATTAAAGTGACTGAAGTTCACAAACAACAGAATACAAAGATTTCTAATCTCAATCTTCAAAGGCAGAGGGCTTGACATTAACATCAGTGTCTGTGTCACATGCTTTGATCTCATTTCTGTTAGCCAATCAGCAAGCATTTCAATTTTCCTTCCTTCCTTCATAATGGAATCAGAACAATATATTGTATATTTATATACACAAATGTTGAGTACCAAGTATTCATGTCTCAACTAGATGCAATTATGTCATGACAACACTTAATGCAGACAGAGTAATAAAAACAGCAGATTGGAAAAGCAATTTCAGACAGCAGATACAAGAAATAAATAGTCAAAAGTAGTGAAAATGTCACTGCATCTTGCTACCAGTACATAGCTTGATTGTACCAAATAAATAACTTAATACAGTGAAACTTGTATATAAAGACCTTCTTGGGGACACAAAAAAATTGGTCTTTATAGGGAGGTGGTCTTTATATAGAGGTTGACTTGTACACAAGTGGTACTATTGGGAACAGCAAAAAAATTTCTTTGTGACCACAGGGCTCTACAACCCTTAAAAAATTCACTCTTCAATTGGCCAGTGAACCAGAAATTTTACTAGCCAGCCAGGAACTTTTACTCGCCAATATATATATATATATATATATATATATATATATATATATATATATATATATATATATATATAACATGTAAAAATCCACTGGATGAAAATACAGAAAAGAAATAAAATATTAATTTTCTAAGTTGATGCAACATTTTATTGTTTCAATCCATTTAAAACAAGGTTATTAACTGCATGTTGACCTTTTTGTGCAATTTTTTCAATCCAGAAGTGTTTATGTGCCTGTATTTTTGTTGCTCTAATATTGAGGCAACCCTAATTTTTTTTTTTATTTTTAGCACGAGTTTCTTTTCGACAGAATTTACAAAACAGACTGCCCACAAGAATTGTAAATTTTGTCTGCAAGTTAAAATCTAGAGTCCAACACCCGTGACCTGATCGTCATACAAACACCTATAAAGTGCTTTAATTTATAGGTGTTTGTCCGTCAATCAGATGTTTTACTTTCGATTTTAATTTACAGATAAAATTTCCAGTTCCGACTGTGGTTAATACCTTTGGGGATTCTGTAGAGGCCGTTTTATTATGTTGCCCCGCGATAAAACGGCCACGATAGAATCCCCAAAGGAATTAGGCTGTGGTCTGCCTGCCCTCCTCGTCGAACACTAGGCCGAACTTTCTGCCCTGATTTTACCACTTAAAAATCGCTTAAATTAAAATCGAAATTGGGGCAGACAGTTCGGCCAAGTCGAACACTAGCCATAACTCGGTTCCAGTATCCCTTTAACCAAGATCGTTTAAACTTAGTAGTGTCTAATGATGCTTCTGTTGAAATCGACCGAGAAAAAAAAATGTCATCGTGTGCTGTTAGGAAAATTTCAAGTCGAAAACATGAGAGCGATACAACGTGTTTTTATACAGTAATCCACGTAATTACATGCTATAGTTTATTGAAACTGAATAACTAAATTGGTTGTTTAAAAGAGCATAACAGACCATGATTTCGATAATGTAATTTCACAGTGAAAACAGACAAACTTTTGATTTCCAACTCGGGGGAAAACTGGTCGCAATGTGGCAACTGAATGAAGAAAAACACTCGCCAAAATCTAAAAAATGGTCGCATTTGCGAGTGATTTGGTCGCATTGTAGAGCGCTGGACCAGGTTGTCTTTATATACAGGTGGTTGCTAAATCAGGTTTTACTATAGTTGGTCGCGAAGGCAGACCATGTAGCTCACATGTTTTATGCTTGTTATAATTTGGGTCAAGATTAGGTCACAGCAACCAGTATCCCCCTGCACTGAGTAACAACCCTAGATAATGTGCATGTGAAGTTTTCATGACTGTTGCTACAGTACAACAGACTGAAACAAAAAGCTACAGAAAAGGGATGATGCCGACACCAATGCTGTGACAGCAATAGTTCTCCTGTTCTCCGAACAAGCTAAAGAACTGGACAACAGGGTTATCTTATTTTAGGCGTCATTTAGGATTTTTACGCATAAATATGCATAGTTTTTGCGTCAGGGAAAACCCTGGGACAAAATTTTGCCCAAACATTATGTCCTGTTCATGGTTTAACCAAAGCAACATAGTCTAATGTAAGATTTAAGTAAACTTGTACAAGATGTGCCAGTTTTTGATTAAGCTAATTATCATGAACAGTTTGTTTTGGCTCTCAGACAACCTGGTTTTAGATATTTCTTCATAACAATACTATTTTAAGAATTTATAACTAGAATAAAATCTGTATGCCGGGTGTTTCCAGTGATTAATTAAAGGGACATTAGCTGTGTTCTTCTTTTTCAAATTATTTTTCCTTTTTGCTACTTAAATTGATATACAACAACAAAAAAGAGATATAATAGGCATAAAAATTCTTAAATCCCTATACATTTTGTGAAAATTGCTCCAGAAAACCAGGTTTGGGACTTTTTCACTTGCAATTGATTAACTCAATCTTACTATTTGTATATCAATACCATACTGGACCTGACCTTATTTCCACAAAGTATATAGGAATATAAGATTTTTAAGCCTATGTATAGCCCTTATATGTTACTGTACATTAAGTACAAGTAGTAAAAGTAGAAAAAATGGAAACAATGTTTTTTGTTAAAAATAACTAATGTCCCTTTAACTAGTTAATTGGTATAGAACTTAAAAATATGATGAAAATACATGCAAATAAACATCTTGTAATGTCAAAATTTGGATGATAATGGCCTCAACATAATTGTATTTTAGAACTCTATCTGGTGAATATGAAAGAGAAATTACACTTGGAACAGCTGTTTAGAGTGAAAATGAAACTAAAACAAAGCTAGATCTAGAACTGTAATAGTTCAAGTCAGCTTTGTTTAACTTGGCTCAAATATTTTGAGGAATAGAACCTTTCAAGATAACTGTGTTCCTACTAATCTCAACTGGGCACTTAACACTTCTGAGTGGTAAAAAGTCGTACACAGGGAACAATTAGTCTTTCATTAGGTAATATTTACCTTGGATATGAAATGTTTTGAGCATGAGTCTTCTTGATACCACTCGGAAGTGTTTGTGCACAGGTGAGATTAGTAGGAAAACAGTTATCAGGGAAGGGCCCACGTTCTAAGCAGACAGAAAGACTGACAAAATGGTTGTATCATCTGATGTCCTGCATGAAAACCCATTGTATATAGAGCCCAGTAACAGCATGGAGTGACAGTTATAGGATTAGTAAATTATAGAAATAAACAACATCACAACATTGTTTTACCGACTCTAATCATCATTTAATCAAACAGCAGCCAAACTTCCAACAATGGACCAGGCCTTTTGCTGCCAATTTGAGGGAAATGCCATTGGCTACAAACTTGGGACTTTAATTGTGAATTTGTGTAAAATGGGGGAAAAAGGTTCAGACTCATGTAAACCAAAATAAGATAGATCTAATTTCCTTTGACATTCCATTACACCATAACTAGACCAAAAATATTATATGGATGCAGTATGAAATTTGGGAGGAAAGAAAATCTGCATATTTTTAACTCATTCACCCGTAAAGACACATTTGTACGTGCCTAATCATTGATTTATAAAAGAGTCCATTGTTTCTCAGGGGTTGATGAGTTAAGTAAACCAAAATAAGATAGATCTAATTTCCTTTACACCATAACTAAACCAAAAATATTATATGAATGCAGTTAAGTTAATGCATGCAGTCTATGTACATTTGACTTCGTTGTCAACACATTGAAATAGCCTACATATTTTGAACCATTTTTTTTACTTTCTTACTTTCTGACTGTTACTTATGATTAAGAGCCATTCACATAGCTAAACACATATATGTAAATACGTTGATATTTATTTTTAAATTTGGTTAGGAATGAATCAAAACAAATTTACCTGGTGTTTTTCTGTAACTAACAAAAAATCTGACAGATAGGTAAGTAGAATATCTTTTAATGAGGTAAAATAAACAATTAACAAAACTCTGATGATGCTGAAGACTCTACTCTATTTGAAAGTAAATTTTCCAACTGTGATGTTATTATGAACAAATTTATTACTTTTTGTCTTGAGCATCAAATTCAAGGCAGTAAGTGTAGTCAAGTTCAAAAACTGTATTGTGAAATATCATAGAAAACATCCATAATGAGAAGGTATTAGAAATACCAGAATCAACATCACTGTAATGACAGTCCAACTAACTGACCTATCGCCAAATGTCCAACACAGCACCTTTTTGGCAAACTTTCCCATTATGACGTCACAATTAAATGGCCTGTCAAAAACTTGTTTGATTATGACTTCACATCACATTATGGAGAGCCATGTGTCAGATATTTGCCGATAGGTCAATTAGAGTATGCTAGAGTACTCTACAGATTTTCAGAGTATTATCGAGTTGTAAGACTATATTTAGTTAATAAACCGGTTATACAAATGTACATATCTGATGCATTATTTTCTATACAATATGTATGTGTAACAATACACTAGAAAAGTTTAAAATCTTTAAGTCAGGATCTATGGAACGGAATCTATGCATTTCCAGCACAAATTTGTTTCATTTCAATCTGAATCTATTGCTTCCTGTCGTAGAACCACGTTCACATCATATAACATCCATACAAATGTAGGTCATGGTACTATTAGTTCCTATAGAGAAGTAGAGTATACAACAAAAACTTATTCCAGACCATCAAATGTTCTAATACCACTAAAACTGATTGGAAATAGCATAGAAATAAAATGTAATGGTAAACTGGTTACTTTATAATGCACATATTTCATAATCAGTAGTGTCTCTAATTAGACGGATCTTGTAACAAAACCTTGGAAAAGATACACCATTCCTTCAATCCTTGCGTTAAGCCAAGTTTGTAGCAATAGCATTTCCAATGAAAGACTTTTTTTTCAAATAAGATGGTCCAAAGTTCCAATTTCATTTTACAACCTGACCTTGAAGTATTTTTTAGTTATAATTAATTTCTGTGGAAAAACCAAAACCCGATATTTTGAGAAGCCTTCAGAGCTAAATTGCTCCATTTGACGTATTACATCAGAAAGGAAAATCAGCCATATGAATGACCTATCTAAAAAGCGGAGAAATCTATTCCCACAAATACGAGTCTGATGGAAGTGTTCAAATCCTCAAGTATTTTGATGCAAGTATTCTTATCTTACCGAAGTCTAATGAACTGAAAACGGAAGTCATTCACAAAAGGACATTTTATCATAAATATAGATAAATAAAACGCTAAACATAGTTTCTTAACAAAATATACGAAACCAGGGAATTAAACGACGAAATGAATGTTATTTATGGCGAAAATAATGGAAAACGGTCCGATTCAGAGGAACAAAAACATTACGAGCATGCAACCATGTGACGCCATGCTGGATTGCTATTTCATTTCGAAGAACGTAAATACAAATCAACAATATTCGGTCTCATCTAAGATCAATTCAGTACAAAATAAGAAACTTGATGTACAAAAATCATCCAGTCTCATGCCCTTGGAAATATATCATTAGGAGTAGACAGGATGATTATTCCCGTCAATTCATTACCTGGGTCTTCGCTCACAATGGCATCGGGTCACGTGATTATACCTAGAATTCGCGCCGCCATATATAAAATTTTCCGGAGATGACGTCACGAAGGATTTCCCTCAAAATTCTCTTTGCTGAAGCGATATTACAGATAATTACCGGGATAAACAGAAACTTGTTACTTCAGATAATTCAAATGTTGACCAGAAAATGGATGACATTGTTCCTCTGGACTAGAATAGTGGCTAAAATAATCACTTCCGGCCAAGCCCCCGGAATTTGTCGAACGCTAATTTATGTAATGGGGAAATAACTCCTGGGCAACAAGTGTGTACATGCTGACAACACGTCTGGAACAATGAAAACCGTATAATACAATTTAAAAATACCGCAGGTTGTTTTCAAGACAAAGAGTGTAAATTAGCAACTCTTTAGTAACTATAGATTGTTAGAAATAGAGAAAATAAGGAGTTACAGAAGAAAGAATAACTAATTAAGTTCAGAAATATAAACATTCAAAATTAAAGCAATATTAATTAAAAAAGAATAGTTTTATAATTTACATGAAAAAGAACACACACACACAGCAAATAAAAAATAATATTTTATAATTGCTACAGTAGATTGTAATATTAAAAAAATGAAGACATAATTATGTTCAACTTTATTTTGTTCTTAGCGGTGATAGAATCTATAAATATATACAATTATTTCGCTGTTTATCAGCACACCTTGGATCTTTGTAATTCATTTTACACTGAATTTGTTGGGTTGATTGTGGATTAGAATAATAACACAAAAGTTCTGCTCTATCTATTTGCATCATAATATTCCAACGAACTGTTACGAAGGAAACGGATGATCTACAAGTCGTACAGGCCTGTTACCGAAAGTCCTTATATTAAAGTATATTTATTGCGAAAACATGATCAAATCCAGTTTAAACTAATTTACAAACCGGGCTAATTCAGAATTAGTTTTTGTTATACAACAAACTACATGTAGATATACTTCAGGCTACTCATTCAATACTGTTTTCCAATTCAAACTTTTATTTTCATTTCTTTATTGAAACAAACATTATAATTCTTGAAAGAAGTCAAACAACAGAAGTACAATTCGTGACTTATTTTACTATAATAACAAATAAATAATAAAAAAAAATAAGATAAAACAAAAATAAAATCTGTGGATAAAGTTTGACTTCAAATTAACTCGTGTGTTATCTCCCTTTCTGACTAAACAACGGTGATTTGAGTTCACGATCACCGAATAAAGCAGTGTTGGTGGATCTAGAGTGAGGTAAAAGGCCTTTAAACATGAGAGAGAGAGAGAGAGAGAGAGAGAGAGAGAGAGAGAGAGAGAGAGAGAGAGAGAGAGAGAGATTCCTTTAACGTTAGATAAAATCAGCGATCACTGGTGGATTTAGTGGGGGGGGGGCGCACGTCCCAAAAAATAGCTTTTGTTTTCTTTTTTTTTTAATAGAAAATAGTAAATAAAGTTTTTGTGTCTGAAAGCCGGAAAATGGCCCCTCAGAAATTTTAAAATCAAAAAATTTTCTGGACTGAATCCAGAAAAAGACTTCCCAGAAAAAATTGTAACATTTGTGTTCGTTTAAACTCAAAGTTTTTTTTATGAATAATAAGTCTGTCAATTTAATGCATTATTTGGGATAAAAACGAGTCGCAATGTGATAATTAACTCTGTGCATTTCTGGGGAAATGCCCTGGACCACGGGGCAAACGTAGTCCTATAACATATTTACATTTTCTATCTTGTATTCTGTGATATACAACTTCTAACTAATATTTTTACTATCAAACTGCTGCATTCCAAGAAAAATTAAAAATGTAAATATCAGCATAAACACATGAAACAATGAAAATACAATGCGAAGGATTAGGGGAAACGGTTTTGTGTCTGGAAGCTAATTGCAGTATACTAAAGAGTTTGGTTTGGGAGTCAGAAAATGGAAACCCAGCCTTTAAATAAAAAAAAAACGAAGGTCAAGCATTGTGTGATGTATGTGTAACTCAACTGTAACGAAAAAACATGTTTAGGAGAGAGAGTGTTTGCATGTACATGTTTTTTCTTTACAGTTGAGTTACTGGCTTCGTCATGGAAAATTAGTAATGAATCTGTCAATGGTCAATTTGATATACCTTTTTTTTCTTCAGATTTTAAACTGCAGATCTATGAAATAGCGCCAGTGAAGGTGATTCATAAGATTTTGAAATCTGATTTTAGGTGGAGGATCTGAATTGATCAAAGCTAAGAAAGAAGCAATTTTGATTTTAGAACTTTTTTTACATATCAAGATTAAAGGTACAATATTGACTGAATTTTTATTGTAAATGGGAAATATATTTGTGAAATTTAGCTGCATTAGAAGATTGAAATGTTATCTAATATATTATTAGACAGTGATGTCTATTTCTAACTTTATTTGAGAGTCTTTGCGCTATTTTTCAGTTACTATGGTAGCAATAAGTTTTTATTGATGGCAGAGAGAACCCGGTTACAATGTACCAGGGAGAGATTACCAGTGTTATGTTGAAAAATGACCCGCATAGAAAAACTACGCGAGGTAATTATTCTACGTAGAAACCATACCCGGGCACTTGTAGAAAATTGACCCATATCTTTAGAAAAATGATCCGGTTTCCGGGTCAATTTTCTACGGATTTAGAAAAATGCACAACGAAGGTAATATGAATGATGAAAGTTGTTGACACACAAATACCACATCACTGGCTGAGATCTTCGATTGATGATTACAAGCTCCCATCTCCTAGACGTGGGTTCGAATCTCCCTCGAGGTAATCAAAATTATCCATTCCATGTTTTTTGTGTTTAGCTAGCGTTCATCCTCACATCAAAAACCTATCTTTCCATAAGAAAAAAAACATAAAAAGACAAAAAAGACAAGACATTTTAGGAGAAAATATGCACATTTATGTGATTTACTGATGTGCTAAGAAAATAAAAACAAAATTAAACTGATAAAAACCAAATCTTTGGTCCATAATTATAAAGAACCTATGAAATAATAGTTTTCACATTGATGAAAATATATCTTTCTGCTTAAGTGTTAAATTAAGTGCTGTCAATTCCATAGTTTCCCTAGATGTTTGTGCGTTGTGTTGCGTCACGAATCACAGATATGTTGAGGCAACCCGGGTAAGATTTCTATCGTAGAAAAGTAACCCCGGGTAGCATTTGTACGGCGGTCATTTTTTTCACGTTACACCGGCCTTCTGCAAGTAAAACTTTCTAAAAAAATTTTGTTATCACTCCAAGCTCCAAAACTCCCGCTCACTACCGCAAAGCTTTAACCACTTGGCCATGAAGCCCACCACCCCCACTCGTAAGTTTGGAAGAATTTGGGCTGGATCTAAATGGGGTAAATTGTATCTTGACGTATTATGCAGGTCGAAATTAAGAGTCTTTGAAAGAGGTCGATTTAATGAGAAAAAAAAACACACACACACACACACACATGCGCGAGCACGTACACAACATTCGCACGCAAGTACACACTCACGAAAGAAAAAGAAAATGATATACTGAAAATTGATATTGACCTGATGTTTCTCTGGTGAAAACCTTGTTATGAAATTTGAAGACTGTACTGTAAACTTGTTCAAAATATAGAAAGAAAAATTAAGAAAGTACAACTATTTAATTCCCTTTCTATCACCCCTGTGGTAGGGTCACAACTTCTCCAATAATATTCGAGCTCGCTTTACTTCGGATATGCCGAAGTGCTAGGCTCAAGTCAAAAGTATATCGCTGTTTAAACCTCTAACATTGTTGGTGACCGGTACACTGGACTTAGCTTGTTCTTCAAAGACATCTCAGTGTCACTGACCAAGTTTCAGATGAAATCAACCAACAGGTTGACTGCCTTGTCGCTGGAATATACCAATGCTACATACCAAGGAATATATAACTATGCTACATACCAAGGAATATACAACTATGCCACATACCAAGGAATATATAACTATGCTACATACCAAGGAATATATAACTATGCTACATACCAAGGAATATACAACTATGCCACATACCACATACCTATGCTACATACCAAGGAGCATATTTACCTATGCTACATACCAAGGAGCATATATACCTATGCTACATACCAAGGAGTAAGTACCTATGCTATATACCAAGGAGTATATACCTATGCTACATACCAAGGAGTATATACCTATGCTACATACCAATGAGTATATACCTATGCCACATATTAAAGAGTATATACCTATGCTACATACCAAGTAGTATATACACCTATGCTACATACCAATATATACTTATGCTGCATACCAAGAAGTAAGTATCTATGCTACATACCAAGGATAAATACTTATGCTGCATACCAAGAAGTAAGTATCTATGCTACATACCAAGGAGTATATACTTATGCTGCATACCAAGAAGTAAGTATCTATGCTACATACCAAGGAGTATATACAGTAATACTTATGCTAAATACCACAGGGTATATATTTATGCTGCGGACTAAGGAGTATTGTAAACGTGAATATTTTCATGTGTTGTTAATAATGCAATTTTCTAATGTAAACCATACGTGCATAGGTATTTTACGAGATGTCACACCTTATTGCTACCAGTCCTGTATTTAACCATAATTCTTAACACAATTGTGGGACTGGTAAGCAGGGATAATTGACAGTAAAAATTCTTCATTGCTTATTAAGTATAAATTACCCCACACCGAAATGTCCACGTTTACAGTATATATTACCCCACACGGAAATGTCCACGTTTACAATATATAATTACCCCACACGGAAATGTCCACGTTTACAGTATATAAGTACCCCACACGGAAATGTCCACACATATTAAACAGTATATACCTATGCTACATACCAACGGAAATGTCCACGTTTACAGTATATAATTACCCCACACGGAAATGTCCACGTTTACAATATATAATTATTCTGCTTCCCAAACATAATACATCCAATATTTAGGCCAATGCCGATACTGTAGTTTTGGATATTGATAAGTATATAATTACATGTATGCTGCATCCCAAAGATAATACGTCCAATATTTAGACCAATGCAGATACTGTAGTTTTGGATATTGACACGTATATAATACGTCCAATATTTAGACCAATGCAGATACTGTAGTTTTGGATATTGACAAGTATATAATTAGATGTATGCTGCATCCCAAAGATAATACGTCCAATATTTAGACCAATGCAGATACTGTAGCTTTGGATATTGACCAGTTTATATTTATGCAGCATCCCAAAGATAATACGTCCAATATTTAGACCAATGCAGATACTGTAGTTTTGGATAATGACCCGTCAGAATGAAACATCCTCTTTTCTTTCACCGACACAGATTTAACTAAGAATACAATGTGTCCTTATGAAACTAGGATTGTCACACAAATTTATGAAATACTAGTAAAAACTCAAATTCAATACATTACTTTTTAAATTTTTTTTATTTCTTTTTCATTTTATCCATATTTATAACAGTTGACATGTGGAGTAGTTAAATAATGGGAAAGGAAAAAAAGGGAAAATTATAAAAATGAGGGAATTTTGAAATATTTACAAAAAAAAAGAAAAATATCACAACTATGTAAATTTTCTTCTGTAATTTCTGACTTAAGCATTTTAAAATAAACATTCCAACTCTTTGCATTTGTTGATATTACACAGTGGAATATAAAGCTTCTTGATAAAAGACATTTTCCAAATACATTGCTAACATGATAGTATCTCAGTAGAAGTAATTTGATAGAGGCCAAACCAACCATACCACCTGCCTATAAGAGTTATCTTTCCTTGTTTGAAATGCACAAAAAGTACAAGCACTGTAATATTGATCATTTACTTGATCATGGTTTTTGTCCAAATAAAACCAAAAAATGATCAAAATTATTTAGTGGTGGTCAGAAATTATGGCTAAAACATTTTTTTTTTTTATATTTCATTTATTTTTCCCTTTAATTATCAAGACCAATTTAATTGATTCTAGAACCTTATCATTTGAAGATACTCTAAATAATTCTGTAGCCTCCATCCACAGGATGGAGAAAAACAACAAAATAAGCCACAATACACTCGTCTTCTTGTATCAATTGCACCAGATGGTGGTGGGTATATCTTTCTACTGAAACTCACCACACATCAGCAAATAAAATTATAATGAAACTCCAAAAAATGATCAAGATTTAATTAAGCCTATTAAAGACACACAGATTTAGATGTAAAACAAAATACCAGAACATACCTGAGCAGGTATCCAAACAAAATTTAAATCTATACAAATATTAAAGATTTAAATAAAATGTAATCGAAATATTACTATACACACTATTAAAAACAAGAGCTGGTATATTCATTAACTGATGTAAAATGTACTGATCTAATTGTAAAACAAAATTGAATACCATATTGTAAACAAATCATTTAGGAAAAAGCCAAGTCTTTATAATATGGGTGTACTCTATACACTGAAAAACAACTACTGTCGATACAGCACATCTAGGGCTTGTTACTTCCCCACTGCTTTGGATATTCATACAATCAGTTCTATACAATTTTCATTTCTAATTTGACAAATCCCCCCATTTAAACACCAAACAATTAAAAAACCCTTTAGACTAGCAGTAACATTTTGTATCATTCGATACAAATACTTGATTCCATTAACAATTATAAGCATCGCTGAAGTGCTTTGTAACTATATATATATATGTTTGTGTGCGTGTTTCTCTCCTAAAACCATTTGTGATTCAACATGAGACTTCAAGTCTCACAAGTTCTCACTTAAACATTACTTCTATAAAGTACTCACTTAACATTACTTCTATAAAGTACTCACTTAACATTAATTCCATAAAAAAGTACTCACTTAACATTAATTCTATAAAGTTCTCACTTAACATTAATTCTATAAAGCACTCACTTAACGTTAATTCTATAAAGTACTCACTTAACATTAATTCTATAAAGTTACAAACACTTTAAGCACACCTCTATCATCAGTCTATCCAATAATCCTCTTGAACAAGGATGAAGATTAAGTTCTAAATATTGCTGTTCGAAGATGATTATATACAAAATGCCAAATTCTTTGTGAATGTAGCTGACACAATAATCATTATATATATCTATGTGATGAGTAAACTTACACGGGAGGGTGAGGGAGAGTTCAATCTTAACACACAGGTTGTCTACATACTGTAAAGTTGTTTCCTTTCACGGGGAGAAAATTTTGCGGTTTTCTGAAAGGAACTATTCACAGGTATTAAATTTTCGTGCAAGACCGTTTCCAACAGGAGTTGCTTTATTGTCCTATTGTCTTTCTGATACTTCATTAGTATAAGATTATATTCATAGCTACTAAATTTAGTGTCATTTTCTTTGACTGTGAATCTAGCAAAGTTTAATCCCCTGTGAATAAAGCAACTATACAATAATCCACTGAATATTGTAAATCCACAACATATAAAACAGCACACCATTTACTATACATAATTTAAATCACTAAAGTAGCATTCCATACAACTTTGGCAAATCAATGGAGCAACATAAGGTCATATGCCAAATAACACAATATCTATTTCTAGTTACATCATCATCAATCTAGGTTCATGACGACTTTGATCTCTCATCTAACTGCATTATGTATATTGGCATGTGTAAATTATGCCATCTTGATCTTTTGACCTCTTCTATTGACCTTACTGTAATAACACAGTTACCATCCTTTTAATGACAATCATTACGTGGTGCCAAGCCGCTAAAGCTTCAAGAGAACCAATATAAAGATCACATGAGATTTCTTTTGCCCTTTTTAACTAACGTATAATGATATAAGTAATGACTACAATATCAGAGATCCACGTGACTTAAAAGATTTCAGGCTGTAAAAATCATAAGATTCCATTTCCAGCTATTGACATTCATTGCTAACTTTTCCATATTCTATCAATGGTAAACAAGAAAGAATCATAGGCAAACTTGAACAATTACATTGAACTACTGTGTTTAGATCTGCTTAACCCATTTACCCCTAAAGACACATTTGGACTGCTCTAAATCATACAATAACAGAAGAGTCTAATGTTTTTCAGGGGTCAATGTGTTAACAATCAAAGGATATATGAATCATATGCTATCAAATGACTAGGTTTTGTAACATTAGATCATAACATGTAGTTTGTAAAATGTGGACTACGTTCTGGACACCACCTGCCCTTCCACTTCTGCCAGAACAGATACAAATATAGCAACTCCGCTAAACATACATTTTAGACTTAAGTACACTGTAATTATGACATACAACGGAACTGACTCCACATCAAATAATGAGCCCTGACTACTTTCCCTCTCAAAAATGAGCTTTTAGCTGTTTTAAAAAACTGTAAAAGTATAAACCAGTCTTGTCATGTGACAAAACAGTAAAACTGAAGACATCACGCTACATATACTACCGTATGTTACGATTAAATGTCCACAGATCTGATGATGAATGGCTGACGCCCGGTAATGACCGATACACAATGATATAATAAAAATCAATATGAAGTTATCCAGACAGAAATCTGTTTATGTATTGTGGATACTGGGTACATTAAGTCCAACTACAAAACCTAAACAGCTTTTATTTTACACTGCATGAAAAAAAAGAAAGAAAAAAGTAATATATAGAGAAAACGGTAAGACACTGCTTAGTTAAAACTACTACATAAGATTATGCTTCTGACGCTATCAATGCATCATATCTGTATAGCACTCTACAATTAAAGACTTCATTATCATTTTCTCCGTAAAAAGAACAAAAATCACAGCAAAAATTAATACCAACTTTCAAAAGTTATTGTAGAAAACATAAAGTGTCTAAGTAACCCTTTGTTATTTGATTACAATCAGGATATCCGTGAACACTACACATACATCAACTGCGACAGACCACAGTCTAAACATATACTCTTCAACAATACACATGCGTAAATTGTGTCAAGATCTGCCATGTTTTTAAACATATAAAACAACACTCCTGAATTAACACACATCTTAATTAAGAGTTATTTATACTAAATATCTGTATTAAAGGAAAACTTATTTGAATAATATATCTCACTAGTAGTACACATCAATATTTATCTACTGGCATTATTTTCGTCTCTCTCTCTCTCTCTCTCTCTCCTACCTCTCCTAAATAATGTGATCTGGAATATTTTTTATTTTCTGTTCTCACAAATACAACTTACATACACAACAAAACAGTACAAAACACATAGATAAGCTATTAAGTACTCTTCCCAATGTACAGACATAGAGTGTATACCTCTCAAACATACATACACACATACATACATACATACATACAAACATACATACATACAAACACACATACACAAAATGCAACTTTTATTTTTCTTCAGATAAATTCAGGCTTCTCTAGACGGAACATGCCGAAATTGTCGATCAGAGATCAATTATCTGAAACGCCACAGTGTATTCCTGAGGGTAATCTGTATCTAGAGTCCAAATCTTGTTCGATATCTTCATTTATCTTTATGTGCGCACATTTCTCTGCCTGACTTCATCTTTGCCTTTGTGATCCTGAGCATTGCCACTGCAATAAAAGATGAATGAAAATGTACAAGATAATGTCAGCGGCTTTGTAGTCGTAGTTAGTAAATCAGAGGCTCAGTGTAGACTGTATCCCTGGATCAACATTTTTCTTATCTTATCCCTTGTTTAAATTTTCATACAGAATAAAAATGAACAGAGAAAAATCTCAACCCTTACTTTAATGGTATAACAATAGAATGCCAAACACTCAGCAAGCCCTTGGGTTGGCATTCAAGAATTGAACCGACTGGATTGAGATTCCTTTGTGATGTCTAGAAGGTAGGGGTTGATTTCTGTGATGCCCAGAAGGTAGGGGTTGATTTTTGTGATGTCCAGAAGGTAGGGGTTGATTTTTGTGATGTCCAGAAGGTAGGGGTTGATTTTATTATTCCTGTTGGTCATATATCAACAGTAACATATGATCTTAGGTTTTTTTCAATTGAACAAAAATATGGAATGAAACAAAAAGCATGTTTCTAAATGACCATCTGTCTTCAGATTTTTGATTCAGAAAAAAAAGCATGTTCTAAAAGTTAAATCTGTTCTTCAGATTTGTTGATTCAAGGACCTCCATCTCTTTCTTTATGAACAAAATTATGGAAATTCTACTTAGAGTACTCCTAATGGAGAGATCACCTGATAACTTCAGCCATGTTGAATTTGAGTTTTATAAATCTTTAAATGCTGATAATTTTTTTCTTCTGATTTCTTACACCTTTTATAGGTCTCAAATAGCTTAAACATTAAAAAATCCACTTAAAAGAGGAATTATTCCAATATCGTGAATTGTTTAATTTTGGCCATTGTTTAATTTTGGCCATTTTGGCCACCCTATTAAATGGCTAAAATTAAACTGTCCAACATATGTAAACAATGTTTCCACCTGTACTTTTTAAAAGTATTTTAGTGGTTTACAGATTAAAAGTGTTTTTTTTTTTAAAGAACAGTGTGTGGATGTTTATCTCAATTAAGTACTATGTGAGGCATTGATTCTAATTATTTTACTGCCAATATTTTTGATATTTCAAACACCTGTAATGTTCGACAAGATCTGAGGGTAGGTCAAATTTAAACATATTGATATAAACATAAGTGGCCAAAATTTAACTGGCCAAAAAATAACCCATCACTTTATTACCAAAATTGCCAAATTTTAGCTACATCAAGATTTGATGGTAGGTCAAATTTAAACACACACACACAAACACACACACACACACACACACATATATATATATATATATATATATATATATATATATATATATATATATATAAAACAAAAATATAAAATAGCTAAAACATTATATATTTACCAAAACATAAAAATGTTTTGAATTTTCAAGAAAATTAATTGTAAATGCATCATTATAATTGTCATCAATCATCACTGTGACATTTTCGGGCATGAGATAAAGATTTACATGTTGAATTGTCAATAAGATAATTATTTTAGTTTATAATTGGGTTTTAGAAATGCATTTTGAACTACAAATGGAAGGAAATGGATCATTTTCGAAACTTAAGGCTTTTGAAATGACTGATATTTTTACTTGCTGTGGAGCCGGCCTGGCTCAGTCGTTAGCGCGCTCGACTCTTGATAGTGAGGTCGTGAGTTCGAGTCCAGCAGGCAGCAGGTTGGTTTCCTGTCTGTCAGATGAGACAGTTAAAAACCGTGGTCCCGTGTCACAGTAGGTGTTGGCACGTTAAAGAACCCTCACTGCTCAATGGCTGTAAGTGCCGAGCATAGGCCAAAATTTGAAGCACTTCACCGGCATTTGGTGACGTCTCCATATGAGTGAAATATTCTTTAGTGGGACATTAAACAACACAAAACAAAAACAAACAAATTTACTAGCTGTGCGGCAGTGATTTTTATGAAATGTGAATAAAATAGTTTCATTGGCGATTTTTTTTGCACGCACCGGTGTCCGAGAACCAGAAGTATTTTTTTACTTGGCCTAATCATAAAATAATATTGGTACCGTAAATTGTCAATTTCAGCCATGTTGACTTTTATCATAATTCTATGACTGCTCACAATTTTTTCTCTCACTTTCTCCGTCTTTTATAGGTTTCAACAGACATGTAATAGCTCAAAACAACTAAAACATGAATAAATCCACTTAAATGCGGAAATGATTTCCATGATTTCAGCCATGTTGACATCTGTAGCTCTTAATGCGCTAAGCATTTTTACAAATGTTTACATACAGATCTTTATTTTCAAAATATTTATGACATAAGTGTAAGAACATCAAGTCTAATTTTAGAATCAATGAACATTGTTTGTACAGTGAAAATGCAGGGCCAAATTCTGCCTTATGGAGATGAAGGAGTTATCTCCCATGGTATAAAGACTTACACTGATTCAGTGGGACCGTCTGCTTCGTCTTCCATCTCCTTGCTCCTCTTCTTTTCATAGATAAAGATGATAATGCACAATACAATAACCTCGGCAACGATTCCCAGGAATGGCCACAAAGCAGCAAGACGATCTGTAGGTAAAAACGTAAAATATTTGAGAACTTCCAGGTATGTTGTAAGATTTTGTTCATGATGGCAGATGCTCCCCAGATTCTGAACAGGCAATTAGCAATAAGACTAGAACCTCATCAAACTTGACCTTTCGGATTGATTAAAAACATTTTGGTGACAATCCGAGACAAAAGATTAGGTCTAAATTAAAATATCAGTTGTCTGACCCTAAAAATCAGCGTGATTTGATGCTGTCATTGATGAGAAATTCTACATCAGTATATCGATAAGTAAAAAATATTGATATATCGATAAATTGAATAATTTGGTACTTGCATTCAAAAAATATACATTCATTATAATATTTAGATGTTTTATTTTGTATTTTATTAACTGATGATTAAAAAGAAATAATTGCAAGGAACACATTGTTTATTTGAACAAATTGAACAGTTAGAATAAAATATAACATAGTTCAAGAACATGAAGTAAAACAAATGGAAAATTTTGGAAATTGTAAAAAAATATATATCTTGTGGAATGCATTATGAAATGTATCGATACTAAAAAAAAATGTATTGATTATCGTATCGAATCAATTTGTATATTGATACATCAATGACAGCCCTAGCGTGATTAAAATTTTTTTTTTGCAATTTTCTTTGCAATATTTTTTTCACATACTTTTCGAATTACAGATTTTTTATATCCATGCTCTCATGTCATTTTGCAATTTTTTAGGCAGGTGACGATTTATTTTGAGGGCTAAACTTAGAAAAGACATGGTAACAAATGCATTAAGGAGGTTCAAGTTGTCAGATACCTGGGAGGAAGTCTGTGACAGGGTTTCATTATTCATATTCACTTCGACCTTTTGTTTGGAAATAAAGATTTCACCTACCTAATCTAAGTCACATTAGATAAGGAATTTTAAAGGGGCATTAGTTGTGTTTACCAAAAATAAAATATTTCGATTTTTTGTACTTTTACTACTTGTACTTGATGTACAATTAGAAATAAGATTATACCCAGAGATATAAAATCTTATATTTCTTTATACTTTGTGAAAATAAGATCAGGTTCAGTGTGGTATTCATATAAAAATAATAAGGTTAAGTTAATCAAATGCAAGTGAAAAAGTGCCAAATCTGAGTTTCTCATGTAATTTCCACAAAATATATAGGAATTTAAGAATTTGTTAACATCATTCAAACCTCTCCCAGTCTTGGCACATACCTTTAACCCTGATCAAAATCTCAGCCTCAGAAGAATTAAACATTGTGGAATTTGCCAAACATCTATAATTTCCTTTGTCTTCAAACTGCAGATCATAAATCAAGAGCTTCCCGTTCTTCAAGTTTTCATAATCGCTGACAGTGACTCTTTCTTGACCTTTTTTAATTGGTTCATTGTCCTTGTACCACTGAATAGTTGGGGAAGGATGTCCTGAGGCTGGACAATTTAACTCCAATTTATCACCTTGAACAAGATTCCTGGACTTTCCTAGAGTCTTGCTATCAACCATCGGAGCACCTGAAAAAGTAAAAGTAAAACTGTATACTACACAATCGGACATTTCGTAAACAGTGTTATTATAACTTTACACAATGTTAATAGTGTACGATTGTTATTTGATAGAATGTAAACAATATCAATATGTTATCTTTATCTGACACAATATCAATAAAACTGTTATTATTTGAAACAATCTAAAACTATTAAATTGTGATTATCTTCTTACACAATGTAAACAGTGTAAAATTGAAACTGTTACCTGATCCAAAGCAAAATCTTACCATATAGAGAAGCATTGAATGCCAGGAAATAATCCTTTTCACCAGTTTTAATTTCAAATGTGCAAACATAATTTCCAATGTCTGTCCATTCTGAAATCAAAGAGGACAAAGTTTTATTTTTTATCATAATCATATTTCTTGGAAGAGCCATAAATATTTACATTCCAAGACTTCTTACATCTTTGGGAACATGGCCTGTGGTGCTGGAATTGGGTATTTCACCACAAAATTGGGAATTTTTGCAGTAGGTATTATATTTATTTTGCTATTTTTTTTTTCACCTTTTTTATTGTCAAGCTGCCATATTTCAACTTTCAAGAAAAACAATGATTGAAAATATCAGCATAAAATGAGAAATAGTGAATAGATGTTATGTTCATGATTGGGAATTTTGGGCTAAAAATTGGAGAAAAAAATGATAGGATTTGCAATTGGGAATATTGCCCAATATCAGCTATAAATTTGGAGGAAAAAAGGTCCTGCTTTCATACTGTTAAATCCTGTAGACTAAATTTGCTGTATAATAAACAGCACAGACTCCAACTAGAAACTTTAAATCTGTATCTGAAAAGAATTCGGACAAAAACCAATATATCCTCATCATAATATATTACAAAAATGTTGTTTTTGTAGAAATTTCACATGGTTATTATCAGCCTTGTCAAAAGATACTGTTTTAGACCTTGTCCTATACAGTGGCTTGAGAGACCACTCTTTCTGGCATGGAAATGTGGTCTGTCCAGACTGCTCCTCTCTCAGAAGAGGTAGAGATGCCAAGTGTTTTTAAACAACTGTTGCATGGGTATAATTTCATTGTATATAAAGCAATTTTTAAAAATTAAAGAAAATGATACCGCATTTGTTAAAATTGGTACAGTAGTTTTCATACACAGCAACAATTTAAAATTTTCATGTCAGCCACTTTATTTTCACATTATGTTCAAAATGGCAATTTTATGCATTTTCAAGTCCAAATAAAAACTTTAAAAAATAGTCAAGCAGGCTAATTTTTCACTAGCTTGATTAATACTTGTTATTCAATAACTCCAATAAATCACCTGCGAATCAAAAGTTGGCGATCATTCAATTTTAACGTTAAGGGCACAGACAGCAGTTTTTAACTGAATGAAAGATTAGCACTTCATTTATAACTCCAAACTGGTGCCGTGGTGGGGGAAATTGTCTGCATTCTGTTCACATTTGAATATCCCCAAATGCAATAATTATTTACAGTCTGACTGACATTGGACATATTTTATACGTTTTTCTTCAAAAGTTTTATTAAATGACATCTAGATTTATTCTGATACAATACTATCGATAGCCAACTAACCAGTAACCACGTCTGACTTCAGTTGCTCCTAGATGTCTATGTTAATGTTAGCAACTTGTTCCCAAGTTTAAAGTGATACGAGCTGTCATAGGTGAAAATTTTTACATGGCCATTTTATGTAATATTTTATCTCATATATATCCCAAGGAGACCATCTGGTGGTTAGGATAACAAATGCATGTGTAAAATTCCAAAAATCTTGCCAAACGTAACCCGTAATATCAGTCATTCTTTGTCTGCCATTAGTTTGAGCATTGCAAATAAACTTTCCGTACATTTTTACGAGCATTACCTAGTGTCCAATAAACATGCACTATTTGCAGTTAATATACATTCTATTCTAATTACCCTCTGCATTTATTTTCATAAATCATCATTTAATACCTAAGTCAGGCAAAGTTGGTCTTTTTCGTCGTTTTAAAACATTTGTTTCTTAAATTGTCCATGTGCCGGGTATAACTGGTGATCTGAACCCGTTTTTAACTTGTCCCATTGAATTCTCAGCTTTATTCTTGACACATATGATAATGAACTGCACTTCTCCACTTGACATAGCGCCACGATTGTAAAACATGAGGTGCTCATACTATTCACAGTTATATTGTTTTGATTTTGTCGGGGTAACATTAAAGATCAGAAAAAGTTCTTTTAGTGACCTGATATATTCATTCATATATTCATCCGATTTTCTTCAGGTATTTAAAATAACGTTGGAAAGCATATATTTTACATAATACATGCACTTTCCAATAAAAATCACGTACTGCATTTTAAAAGTAAATATAAAACACATAAAATCGGCTGACTATAACATAGTCCGAGAGATTAAAGGATCGTGACCTGACGACGTACATTTGATATGGAGAAAGAGTTTATCTGAAAGGTCATTCATTGTATATGGAAGTACAGCTGGATTTTTTAAGGTACGGGAAAACTTCAATTCTAATAACACAAATTACTTTTACAACGTTTCACGTGTTTGATAATGTATTTGAACACACATTTTATCATGTTCTCAGCTATATGTCAGGGGACAAAAATAATCATTGTTACAGCTTATATCGCTTTAAGTCATCGTGTCGTTTTCCACCTCAAATGGATATATGTTCCAGACCAGATATACTGTCTAAAAAAACATATGATTATTGTTTCCGAAAAAATACTCCATTTCTAGGTCTTTGAACTTTTCATTTTGATATTTCACCTTGATCGAGGCGAAAATCGCAAGAGATACAAGCAGTACGGGCATAATCAAAATCTTAATTTTCATTGGCTGATAAATTTATCTTTCTATGACATCAGGAACATATATCTATTTAAGTCCAAAGAGGAACAGTGATAGGATTTCCTGGTGCCGTGAAGCTGGAAAACGTAAGGTAATAACTGCGTTCGTACTAAAATTCTGATGTACCATTTGAAATAAATAATGTTAAATCAATGTATTTATTCAACATGAATAATGTAAACTAAAAAAATTACAATCGAATATCATGTCAAAAAATCGTCACCATCACACTATTCTACATGTGGATAATAGCATGGCGGACGATGACGTCAGCTATCGGCATCTCTAGAAGAGGTTTTATTCACAGATATATTTAACTGAGCGGTTTTCAAAATGTGGTCTCTCAAGGCAGGTGGTCGTCTTTCATGACAGTGGTCTCTAAAGACAGATTCTACCGTATTCATTTCAATTCTGCATCTGTTTGAAGTAAAAATATCCCACTAGTTCACAAAATGAGAATCATTTAAACATCGCCATCTTATCAACCGTTTGTATCGTTTTTGTTTGTTTGACTGTTATTCACACTGCATACATGAATTTTTCAATTATACGAAGATGTCACCAGCTTATGGTGAAGTGCTGCAAATTTTTTCTGTGCTATGGATTGACACAAATGGGTTTATTTTACATGCCAGACCTTCAGTGACATTACGTTTTAATCAATGGGATATTTTCTTTTATCAAAATAACAGCATGTATGCCTTTAAAAATGTTCAATACCTTTTTCAGTCTTTTTTATGTTTCCAAGACAATTTCTTTGACTTACCTGGGTTCTTAATAGTAATAACTGTGTCATTGATCATCACCCTCTTGGCATCCAAATCTTTGCCATTTTTTGTCCATTCCACATCATATTTTGAAGGGGCATCTTGTGGATAGAAAACTGGCTTGCATTCAATAACATTCTTAGTCTTGTTATAGACCTCCATGGGAGTGTTCACTGAGAGAAAAAAAAATCAGAAATATAAGTATCAAGAAAGCACACACCTTGAATGGAGAAACATTAGTCACAAGTACCTTTACACTTTCTTGTTTGTTGTTTTACACCCATCAAGAATTTTTCACTTATACTGAGCTTCAGGCTGAGTGCTTCAAATTTAAACCTGTGCTATGGACTGACGTATGTTCTCTTAAATGCCACGCCTGCAATGACATGGGTTTCCGGTTGCAGTCTCATCCATAAGACTTGTGACTTTCACTTTGTATGCCAAGCATTTCACTACCATTTTTGGAAAGACTTTGGTATGACCTGGAACTCAGAATCCACGGCTCAACATTAACGTTTGTCTGATTGTCTGTGTCCAGGTGAAAATCAGCTGGGACAAGTAAATATACCTAAGCACTTGTCCGAGAGGACAAATTAAAATAATCTGCAATATTTTAAATTTTTTATTTCAAATGTCAACTAAATTGATGTTTATCCATTTAATGTCTATTTCAAAAGTGAAGCTTGAATTACTCCGATAAACATCATTGTAGTTTATTTTTCCATGCATATATATAGATAGGCATTGGCTTCCGATAATAAGGTAGGTGCAAATGTAAAGTCATGAGGTCTTCCGAGAAATAATCAATAAAAAACACTTGTCAACTATGAGAAATTAATAGTATTTGAGGCTGTAGTGACTCTGATTACAGATTTATCTGATATTGTAAACATGGGTCTGACAACTTATTGGTTTACAACTGATGAAAACAGATCATAAACAAAATAATACTGAAAACTAAATTGCAAAGAAATAAAGACACAAAGTAGGACAAGTTGAAACTGAGAGCAGTTTAAAAATATTCTGCAATCAATCAATCTCCCAAGATCACACTTCTAACAAAAAGGATTTGTTTACTATTATAACAGTGTAATTTGAAAAGTGGCAAGTATTGGACAATATCTTAGTGTGTGAATACACTCATTTGTTTTGTTTTGTTTTTTCTTTTGGTAACATCTCTATCATTGTTGTTGCTTTTATTTTATTTTTTTTCGTATGATGAATATTCTCAAATCTAGTAGACCAGAGGTTTTTTTTATCATCTTTTAACTTTTTGATCAAAAATTATTTTCCATTTGTAATCCTATGAATTTTTACTTTGTAAATTACAGACAAGTAGATTTGTGATCCCTGAAACCCAGTACCTTCTGTTTGCGAGTCAAACGCTCCACTGCAAGACCACCACTCGACCACCGCCAGTGGTCATTTACACTCTTAAAGCTGTCATCGTACCTTTTAAACAAGTTTTGAAATCGAAAAAAATAATAATAAAATGCTTTTGAAACACCCCCGATTTATTATTCCAGAGGCAGACATTTTTGGTTAAATGTTATCAATAGAAATTGGCTCGCAATTCCACTATAAAAGGCAAGGTCACAGAACGACCGTTATTTCACACCTGTTCTCCCAAAGCAAAACAATGGACAGATGGCATGTAATCAAGACATACACTTTGCTCAAATCATAAACATTCCGCATCAATTTTTACATCAAAGACTTCAATAAAGATATGTAATAAATAGATTTCATAACAATTTTTAAATTCATTATTTTAGCATCCGTAAAATAATATGCACTTTCAACGTAAAAATAAATAAAATCCTACCAGTAATCTGCACCCTTTCATTGTGCTGTTTACATAGTGTCACACACTCTGGTGAACTCGGTAAAGTGAGCAGTCGGGGTCGCACACTTGATCAATGACAAGGTAACCCTTCTCATATTTTTACAAGGTACCCCTTCTCATATTTATACAGAGATGACAACATGTAAACTTTATAAGAGACATAGCTGTGAAGCATTGCTATCATTTTTTTTCAAAATGGGTGCAAGTGGTCCAGTAAAATGAGCCGAGTGTTCGATTATATATTTCCGAGTTGACCTTGGCCTGACTTGTCTTTGATTCGTTATTTTGGAAATGAGGACATTCATATCATAACTGGTGGCCTGAGCTCCTGTTTGTTTGTAATTTTACAATTTTCTCATGCGGAATTTGGAATTATGTTTGATATTCTCGAATTTAAACTGATTAATTACATACTTGTGAACTGTATATTAGCAGGCTAAATGTCCAGATAGAGTAAATGAACTTTGTTGATATCAATATTTATTTTCTACATGCAGGTGAGTTATACTCAAACTTCCTTACTTCACACGTTTGTTCTATGCGACTGTAGTTAGACAACAACAACTGATTTTGCAAACTTGCCTTTTATAGCCGTTGTGGGGGCTTGTTTCTATTCAGAAAACTGAACGAATATGGCAACCACTGGGGATGTTTCAAAAACAATTTTTTTTACTTGATTGAATTGGTTTAAAAGTTGAGATGACAGCTTCAAAAACCTAGTATTGACACGGCTTTGTGCACATAAACATGCTGTGCAAAAATGTGTGCTAAAGGCCAAGACAATCAAGCCTAGCTCTAATAAAAATTCTATCTATGCATGTACACCTACCATCCAATATATTAACTTGTTTGCTAAAACTTTTAGTGTCCTTTTGGCACTTGTAGATCCCAGCATCTGTTGATGTCATATCCTCAATAGTTAGAATGGACTCTGATGCATTCATAGATGGTTTATTGTATCTTACTGAAAATTTGGTATCCACGGAGACTGCTATTCCATCTTTAAGGAACACTGGATAGACATTATCGATCTGTGAGCTTGTATACCTGCATGTAATGACCAAAGAATCCTTCACCTTTTTCCAAACTACACCAGGTCCTAGTATAGTTAAGGAGGCTGCAATGAAAATAAGGATTGATTTAATAGAATGTAATCACTGTTAAAAGATATAGTAGAATCAGAAAATTTGGCTGTGGTTTTAATTTCGTTTATATCCTGTATTAATTCATCTACAGAATTACAATCATGACCAAATTTGACATGTATAATACTTACATGTAGTAATAGTAATAACAGGTTCCTTAACAAACCTCTTAATTTGTTTTGTTTTTAAAACAAAGAAGGTTTAACCCGATGAAAATTTCTGATCCTATAGTGTGTGGGAGCATCAAAATAAATTCTTATGAATCTATCAAAACAGCCCATTTTGGAATCTTTTATGGAGTCCAAATGCACATCATCATGTTGTAATAATACTTATATATCAAATTTCACATAGCTAAGTTTCAAGATTTAATGAAAAATATTATTTATATATTCACAGCCTTTTCAGAGTACAATGATTTAAATCTCCGTGCACTTCTAAATTTTGTCTCAGAGAGAGAGAGAGAGAGAGAGAGAGAGAGAGAGAGAGAGAGAGAGAGAGAGAGAGAGAGAGAGAGAGAGAGAGAGAGAGAGAGAGAGAGAGGAGAGAGAGGAGAGAAAGAGGGAGAGAGAGAGGGAGAGAGAGAGAGAGAGAGAGAGAGAGAGAGAGAGAATATATTCCAGTTTTGGAGAGTCAAACAAAGTAAATTGTTATGAAAATGATTCCCAAAATATCATAAAAATGAGATTTTTTTGTAAAAAAATTTGTTCCTAATGTAATGTTGTACTTTTAAGTGAATCATTCACTGCTGGTGTACATCAGAATTCATAGTTGCATAACACATTTAAAACTTATAGATGACTTGATCACTTGTAATTGATTATTAATATCAATGTACATTTAGTGATATATGTAAATATATCCCACACTCTGTTGTCCTATGTTAGATCAATTACTGGTATCACTGAGCAAAATTATGTCTAATTATTGACCTGTTAAACACTTGTAATCTTTCAACAGGTTTGTTTTCCTCTTCACTGCACAATACCTCTAGATAATTGAAAATCTGGTTTAATTCAGCCACACACAAACTGTTTTACATAAATTAGAATCTTGTGTATCTAGATGATAAAGACCAGGATTAACACTTGCCCAGTCCACGACAGACTACATGGTCATTGTATTGTGGCTGGATAAGAGAATATCATTTTGTCCACTAGCAGTTCATTTGTACAAATGTAGCTGGATAAGTGAATATCATTTTGTCCGCTAGCAGTCCATTGTATTGTATATGGATAAGAGAATATCATTTTGTCCACTAGCAGTCCATTTGTACAAATGTACGGTAGCTGGATAAGTGAATATCATTTTGTCCACTAGCAGTCCATTGTATTGTATATGGATAAGAGAATATCATTTTGTCCACTAGCAGCCCATTGTACATAAGTAGCTGGATAAGAGAATATCATTTTGTCCACTAGCAGTCCATAGTATTGTATCTGGATAAGAGAATATCATTTTGTCCACTAGCAGTCCATTGTATTGTATCAGGATAAGAGAATATCATTTTGTCCACTAGCAGTCCATTGTATTGTGTCAGGATAAGAGAATATCATTTTGTCCACTAGCTCTCTATTGTATTGTGTCAGGATAAGAGAATATCATTTTGTTCACTAGCTCTCTATTGTATTGTATCTGGATAAGAGAATATCATTTTGTCCACTAGCTCTCTATTGTATTGTATCTGGATAAGAGAATATCATTTTGTCCACTAGCTCTCTATTGTATTGTATCTGGATAAGAGAATATCATTTTGTCCAGTATTAGTCTACTGAAGTCAAACTAGTAAATTTCGTTTAGTCCAGTAGTCAGACAAGTGGAAGTCAATTAATCTGATTCAAACCCACAGTAGTGAAAGTCATTTAGTCTGCTTTACATCTATTGTAGTCTGACAAGTCGAGTAATAGTCATTTAGTCTGATTAAAATCCACTATAGTCTGACAAGTAATAATCATGTAGTCTCGTTAAAATCCACCGTAGTCTGAATTCACTCACTGAAAGTCATTTAGTCTAGTTTAAATCCACTGTAGTCTGACAATTAACAGTCATTTAGTCTTGTTCAAATCCACTGTAGTCTGACAAGTAATAATCATGTAGTCTCGTTAAAATCCACTGTAGTCTGAATTCACTCACTGAAAGTCATTTAGTCTAGTTTAAATCCACTGTAGTCTGACAATTAACAGTCATTTAGTCTTGTTCAAATCCACTGTAGTCTGACAAGTAATAATCATCTAGTCTCGTTAAAATCCACTGTAGTCTGAATTCACTCATTGAAAGTCATTTAGTCTAGTTTAAATCCACTGTAGTCTGACAAGTAACAGTCATTTAGTCTTGTTCAAATCCACTGTAGTCTGACAAGTAATAATCATCTAGTCTCGTTAAAATCCACTGTAGTCTGAATTCACTCATTGAAAGTCATTTAGTCTTGTTCAAATCCACTGTAGTCTAAGAAGTAATAGTCATTTAGTCTGGCTCAAATCCACTGTAGTCTGTAGTCACTCACTGAAAGGCATTTAGTCTTGTTTAAATCCACTGTAGTCTGACAAGTAAAAATCATTACCGGTAAGTCTGGTTCAAATCCACTGTGTTCTGATGTGAAAGAGAACCAGTCTTCAGAGGTCGGCCAATCAGAGTGTAAAATGTAAGTTAGATTTAATAAATTTAAATTACAATTGTGAACTATTAATAGATAAGTGAACTTTAAAGTAGAATTAATTATGAAGTCGTGAAATAAAACAGGATCTAATTAAAAATTGTTTATGTTATTAATGTAAATGAACTTTTGGGCAGAGTGACACCATTATTTATGACATAAAATATCAGCGTTTGCGCTGTCGTTCGCCACATTCGCATTTGGCAAATCTTTTTTGAATTTGGCGAATGAAAATCGAAATTTCACTATTAAATAGAAAATGTTCATTGCTTATTTCAATAGACCTAATATTTTCTTATTTGTAATTTCAAAATCTTGAGTTTTTAAAAAAAAATTAAAAATTGAACATCACAATTCTACTTACCTATACAGACTTTTCATCACAAAAAATAAAACTTTCCGATTTAAAAAAAAATCCTTTAATTTTTAATTTAGGAAATCAAAAATAGAAAAATGTAATGAAACTGAATTTTAAAAGAAATGACTTCTGAACACATTATGAAATATATGATTTTACATAAGAAATAAACATGTAGTGAAAAATAATAGTGTATATTACATGTATACAAGTTTTCTACAATGTGCAGGTAAAGACTGATTGAGGGTAGATATAGAAACAATAAATTACTGGTCCTTTTTGTGTTTTTCTTAACTTTTTACAATGATTTTGTCCAAAATATTTGGGCCACCACTTTATCATTTGGACCAGTAGTTCTGAAATTTTACTCGCCCAAAAATAAACTTTTGGGCCAGCCATAGACTGAAAGTTTGATGAATGATAAAGTGAGGGAGATTGAGCTGGAAAATGAATAAATAAATGAACATATAAAACAGTTTATTTGTCAATTGCTTTTTTCAGTAATTTGTACAAGGACCAGTAAAATTTTGGTATGACCAGTGAAATTTAGTAATTCACTGGTCAGGTTGACAAGTAAATTGCTTTTCATTTCAAAACCTCTGGAAAAATAGAATATAGATTCTTAGAATTCAATCGTTTAATAAGAGAAAATAAGTGTCTAGAATCAAGGAAATCATTTCTCCTGGCTCCATTTTAAAAAAAAATTCATGGGGAGGGGGGCATGCACCCCTAGTCCCTGAAACTATAACATAATATATGAATTACTATTGCAGTGAAACATATGTACAATGTACTTAAAAATTATGTTTCTCTATGCTGTCATTATAACTTGAACTCTGTCATTGTGTGTGCGTGAGTGTATGCACACACGCACACAAGTCAGTAAATAAACATATACAGTAAAACCTGTATATAAGGGCCACCCAAGGGACCAGAAAATATTGGCCTTTATGTGCAGGTGACCCTTATACACAGGTTCAATTTAGTTGAAGTATGCAGTCAAGGGACTTTTAAAAACTGGCCTTTATAGACAGGTGATCCTTATATAGAGGTGGCCGCTATAGCAGGTTTTACTGTACATGTATATTACATGAACATAAATATATCAACTTTAACTAAAAAGTTAAGTACAATACCTGCAGTGTCCAATCTATTTACTCTAAAATACTCTACTTTTCAATCTTATATATACATGTTAGCACATTTGTGCGACAGATAACTGAAATGTTCTATTTAACATGTTTTTTGTCCAGCCACATACATCTATCATTTGACTAACGACAAAAGTGACATTTTATTTGTATAATCATTATGCAATTAAACAAAAAATGAAACAAAGTACTTTGTCAACTCGTGGCAGTTTCCTTGAAAAGTGATATTTAACCTATATGAACTTGCAATTATTTCAGTCAGGAGTTAAGAATTGACGTTTAAGTAACTTTATTATATAAATAAAATTCAACTAATGCTGCGGTACATGTAAATCAAATAGAATACCACCATTAATTTCAAACCTGCATATGATGTACATGTATATTGTAAGTTGTCGCAGATAGAAAGGTGTAGAGTTAAATTGGGCAGTTCCTATCAAAGACAAAATTATTTTTTATCCCCAAATCTTCCTTGCCTAAGACACTACAAGAGGCCCAACGGGGCCTTGTGGAGCTCGCCTGGAAAATTTGGTCAACCATGCAACAACATGTTTGCAACTGATATTTTCTGTTTTATACTTACATAATGTACATGTGACCTTGACCTTTGTTCACATGACCTTGATACTTTCTCACAAATAATTGATCCTTAGATTTAATTCTTACAACTTTCTCATAAACATATGCCTCACTTAGAAAGCTCACTACAGGGTCATTTATCAACAAATTTCAATTTCATTCCCATATGTGCAAATGTAGACTTTCATCATATATAAACATCTATGGAACATGTATTTACCTTTCTGCTAATATAAACAGACATAAATGAATGTATCTGGTATTCTTTCTATCGTATTTTATGGCCTATAGGTCGATATGGGGGATAGGTCGAATGGCCGATTTTTGGCAAAAATCAAGCTTTAAGTATTAGATCGGTGGAAGTGGAAGACAGGTCGATGTCGGCAGAGATGGAAACATGAATGGGAGAACACAAAAATACATCATTTATGTTTATGTTTAATAGCTGGTGCTAAAACGATGGTAGCCTACTAAAATAATCAGAGTAATAGGCCTATTTTACGGTAATCTACAATGTCTCTATACATACAAATTATCTGATATGCTATCTATCTGTTCATACATGTACATACATACAACCTATCTTCAATCTTCTCAGTTATTTGTATATAGTAAAAATCAGGGAAATCCATGGCAAATCCCCTGGGTTATACGAGGATGATTTAAATATATCTAGTATCTACATGTACCTACATGTATCTAAACTTCCAGTCCACTAAATTTAGAAGGAAACAAAGGCTGAAACTTGGAGTAAAATGTATGACAACAATGTCACTTTGAAAAGAAAAAAAACACAGACAAGCTCTAACAAGAGGGCCTCAATCGCTCACCTGAGAACCATCTACAAATGTGGAAAGAAGAACAAGAAGAATAAATGTATGTACATGTAGGCCGATCTGGCCAAGAAATATAAATATTGCAGTTTCTGTTTAAGAAATTAGTTAAAATATCTAAAAATTAAATTTCAGCAAAAATTCTTGCACAAAAACATTTTTTCACTTATATACAAGTAAAACACATAAAATGAATGCATTATAGTGAATGCAAGGGGAGATAATTGAGGAAATCATGTAAAAATGAATGAAAATAAAAAGATCCCAAAAAACATGTCAAGAATTAATATTCATGTAAAATACAAACTTGAATCATACAACTCACTCAAAAACAATCAGATTTTTCAATTCATGCAGCGGTTCTACAGAAGAAGATTTTTAAAGAGGGGTACCTTTTGGGACCTATTCTGCCCAGCCCTGGATCCACCCCTGGGCCAATCTGGCTGAAAACTACAAACTTGGTAAAAGAACTTGAGCACTTGCTTCCTGTCATGTTTTATCAAAATCCCTTCCATGGTTTTAGAGAAATTATGAAAAGTTTATGGACGGACGCGGGATTCCGGAAGGGGAGTGATCACAGTAGCTCACTTGAGCCTTGGCTCAGGTGAGCTAATAAAGCCTATAGTGACATCAAGTGAATGTGGCAATATCAAGAAATGAATATATGTACATAACTGAAATGTGGTCTGTCAAGACAGGTGATCTCTCAAAAAAGGTTTTATTTGAAAAAATTATTTAACCATGTAGTTTTCAGAATGTGGTCTCTGAAACCGACTTTCATGAGAGTGGTCCTTCAAGACAGGTTCCTCTGTATATACCAAATTGTTATACTGTACACCCATATCTTATTATTCCACATTCAAATATCAACATTTATCAAGAAATGAAAATTATGATAACACAATCTCTGTGCCGATTAACATATCAAGATTTCCGAGGTCAAGCATTTTCTGACAGGTAATTGTTTACACTTTGATTATTCTGTCTCCAAAAATTCTCAAGTATTCCATACATTATGCGAGTGTTTCCGAAAAACACTTTAAATGACTTTCTGTAAGATTTTATTTGGTCACCTGTATAAAATTATATTATCTTACTCAGAATGAAGTATTTAAGAATTACCCATACCTATTATTAAACATTATTTATCTAGATATATTTATAACGCTGTTCGCTTAAGTCTTCCCCAATTTAAATTTGTGGATCCCTAATTTGAGATGTACTAGACCATTTTTGGAGGGCAGAAAAAAAAACTTGTAAATGTTAAGCAAATGTTGTCAAACAATGTTTAGATTACACCTTATCTCTATCAGTTATAATATGGTATAGAAACTTCACATGATTTCACACTTGCATTTGACTTGCCAATGATGGTGTCCACAAACGGGAACAAAGTTCATTGAAACCAAAACACTGAGGACAATGACCAATACAAGATTAAACAACACAAACACAGTACAACTACTTACTACAGTGCTCTTAATGTACACTATAATTCTAAATAAAAACAAGATGTGTTTGAGGAAGCCTGCGTCTCCCAGTGCTAAGCAATTCATACAGATTTTAAATTGTCTTCACTCTAGATCTGATAAATATTGCTGAGAGTTAGTTATACTAAAACCCATCCTTGGTGTCAGTTTGGTATGAAGGCTAGCATCATACCAAATAAGGTAAGGAATGGAGGAAGGAAACTCAAGCCATTTGATGGAATGTTGCAGGTGGAAAAACAAACGGACAAAAAACAATTATCCGATATCCAATGGAGTGGGGCATGTGTGTATCAAAGTTATTTTATTGGGAATGCTTTTTTTCCAGATATGAAAGCAATTTTTCAAAATGGAATTTCATGAAAATTTTGATAATTGGAACCAGTTTGATAAAAAGAGTACTGTCTCTGATTATTATATTGACCAAAAATATTTTAGGACAAGAATTTGAACATCAGTATTCATGCAAATATATAATTCTAGAATACGACACCGAACAAATAATTGTTTGTGACCTAAAATATTGATTACACAGATGCGACCATTTATTCCTTACTACATGTATCAATCAAAGTACTGGAAGTACTGATACGAGTTGATGACAATCGTAAGACTGAATACTTTTTAATTTGGTAAAATTAGGTTTTACAACAAAAGAAACTAAAAATAAGGTCAGACATTTGACCTAACGTGAGTACTGATGGCTTATTTGTTGTGCAACAAACTACATACATGTAGATCAGCAAAATGACTATAAAATCTTGTGCTTATAAACATCGTTTCATCAGTATTAAATTTCAATGCGACAGGGCTGTACTATACTTCCTATCAGTAGCCTTAAATCTCTAGGTCAATAGGTGTACATGTAAAACATTTTCCCAACTTCAAAGACTGCTGCGAGTTTCTCATCAGTTAAGATCAGGTGAATGAGGAATGATGCAACTTTTATGTCCAACTTCACTGACAGATCTTGCCAATACATAGTAAGGGAAACTTGACCAAAACTCATTTGCATATTAATAGTGTGCAAGAATTGTTAACAGTCTCATATTTTGCTTTTAATGTCAATTCTATCACAAGAGTATAATGGTAAAAATAATTGAAAAGTAACATTCAATTTATAATATCTTAAAATTCATAAAGGATGCCAAACTGACCTTTAATAGCATATATTTCAACAAGTCTTGTAGACCTATATTTTTCAGCGAATCGTTACTATATTTTCAGCTTTTAAAAAAGCAAAAATATACGAATAAAAGTGTGATTTGGAAATTTCAATCTTGAAATTGAGTTTATGTTGCTGAAATGCACATACATGTGTAATTTTGCGTCAATATAATGTGTTATTAACCCCATACTACAAAATGTGCTTTGACTTGTTCCCAATAAACAACTTTGCATAACATAACTGTGTTGATGTTCAATCAACTCGTAAATACGTTTCACCAATTATAACACCTGAGTTGATATTTAATTATTTATATACCTATATGCATGTGTGTGTTAGTTGAAGCATGTTCTAAACTCTCAATTCAAAATGTTTATCATTGCAGTTCATGTACTGGTTCTCTTGCACTCAAGCTGAAGGCAACACTTTTTGTACATAAATATGTTAAAGTATTCCTTGACACGCTCCGACAACACTGGAAATACCTGATACGTGACAATTCTATGAATTGAGTGAAGTCAGACATGTCCAAAAAATTTGAACAAATGCTGATCAATTTCAAGTTGAAAAAAACTTGCTCCTTGCCAGCTTGTTCTGGATTTATACATCAGTGAAAATGAAAAAGAGAAAGATTACCGGTAAACCTAATTTAACCCGGCTTTTGATATTCGGATTCAAATATTATTATGTAAGAAATGCACAGGGACGAGATATATCCTCACTATAACAGGTATTTCGTTATATACCATACGGTCTTGGTATAAGTGTAGGTAACTGCATATAAAAGTAATGCCGTTGCCAAAAAGATTAATTCACTAATGTTCTTTAATTTTGCTTGTCTTTTTTTTAGTTCAAAATCATGAAACTACATGTACCAGAAGCCGCTCTTCAATCACTGTATAGTTGCTTTAATTCACGGGGGATTGAATTTCACTATATTTGCAGTCAAAGAAAATTCTACAAATTTAAATACCCATCAATATTACACCTTTCATTTGTAAAGTACATGTATCAGAAAGACAATTTGTAACCAATTCGTAACCAATCATGTGTGAAATTAAATTACCTGTGAGTAAATTTCTTAAAAAAAATGACGCAAAATTTTCTCACCGTAAAATTAAACAACTACACAGTATCTTGCAATAACATCAGGGATTCTGACTGTTTACAGGGAAAACAAATCGTGTTGTTGAATACAAATAATACATGACATGTATAAGAGTGGAAATTTTCCAATGTTAACTCAATGACCCCTGAAAAACAATGGACTCTTCCGTAAATCAATGACTTAGACCAGTCCAAATGTGTCTTTGGCTGCATGATTTATAAAGTCTCAAATTTCTTGGATTGAAATAAAAACGAGTAAAGCCTAAAGTGTTTGAAAGAAAGAAAGTCCAGAAACAATATGTCCGATCCCAACCTAATCTTTGGTCACAGGATAAGGCCATTAAAATATACTGAAAATAAAACTTGATGACAAAGTAATATAATTTTCTTTAGAACAAATAAGACTAGGATAAAGAAATGATGGGTTGAATGTATGATGTACCTTGTGGATGATGGGTGGGTGGGGTATTTACATGTGATATGTCTATTTTTGAATACAGACTATAATTTTGCTTACTACGATTTTGAAACAGGATTATATACATTTACATGTATACAATAAGTATTACAGATGTTTTATTGTCAGTCAACCAATGGCAATGGCACTGAAGCATCACATGTAAACAAGAGATTTTAGCGAAGATTCAATTTTGGCATTATTACTATTAGGGTGTTGAGATTGCTGAAATTTAATATCGCTAACAATTCATTCCCCATCGTAGGTAAGAGCTATTTCTTTTTAATCATAAAATCGCTGAAATTACTTCTCCCTTAAATTACTCTTGGCTAAAATTATATACCATATTTTTAGGGGGAAAAAATGCTAACTTTGTGTCTCGCTAAAATTTCCACTTATACAGTATGTGATAAATGCACCAAAATGTCAGTCCACAAGAGGTGATTGTATAAATCATTAAATGTGTCAATCAAACATTGTTCCAAATCTTTGTAAAGAAATTTATAGAAAAATGAAAGGCAAAATAGCAGAATTTATCATCTACAATCTCTATGATAACTTTGTTTAGTCCGACTTCATTTGTTGTAAGAAATAATAATGGAAATAATAACTACTGGTATCATTCTGAGAGCTGTACAGTGTGTATAGGCTGAAGCATAGGTAATAATTACATATAATGGAAACTGGCCAACATATACGAAGTAGTCCCGGTTCAGATGGAGGCATTGTACCATGTTGTGTTTTCTTACATCCTGGTCACAAGGTCACCATTGTTGTTAGTCTACTCTACCTTGATATAAAACCACAGGACTTGTGCTGTACATGACTAACACACACATGTATATAATGCAGATGTACAAAGTGTACAGTACAACATCATATAATTGTACTGATTTAGTACACGTAGTTTGAGCATACGGAATACTTTAGCCTCAGCTTCAAGGTGAGTCAGGCCAATTTACTGCATTAGGCTAGCAATCAAACAATTTAACAACACAAAGAGAGGAATATAACGGAAAGAGAGATTGATTGAAAAGATATAAGAAAAGATACATTTGTATGTAGATTGGAGAACTGCTTAATTTGTATGAACAATAAAGAGATGGGGTCAATAAAAGCTTGAAAAAAAAATTAGTATTTGTGTATTTGTATTTGAAAGTGGAAGTAACATTAATGAGAATTCCAAGGTAAGAAGACGAACATTCCGCTTAAACCCCACAAGAAATAAGAAGTTCATATTAAATGTCCAAGGGAGTGGGAAACATATGTCAGGGCATTAGGCAGATTACTGCCAGAAAAAAAAACAACAAATTTAGTGAATTAACAAGGAAAACAATTTTCTTTTTTATTTCATATTGCATATTTCATATTACCAAACAAATCATCACCATTTGGAAGTTTGTGAATTACAAAAACAGTCTTGATCTGGGGTCTATTAATATAAGTTATTATATAAATATTAATATCAAATCCAAATATTTGAGTATACTAGCAGAAATATACATTCATAAATGTGTCTATAGTCTCAAAATAGCATACATTTTAGTAGTTTTACCCTCCATTTTGTGTTACATTTCAGTACATTTCGTTATTTACCCCTACCGATCAATACTGTGTTTGAAAGGACAAAAAAGGTAGGAAAACTCAAATTTCAGAAAAACAAAAAAAATCATGCAGTGATGACGTTAAAAGAAGATATCTTCCATGGACTGGTAAGTTTTTCAAAATTATAATTCAAAAGGAAAATTTACCTGGGAATAGACCCTGTTCATTAACTTCATTTCAAATCTGCACCAATCTGGAATTATCCTGTTTATGTGTTGCTATTTTGATGCACGTAACAATGAGTTGGTACAAGACACACTCCATAAAACACGATTAATACTCTTTACAATTTGAGCATTTTCATATTCACATCTCAGAAAGGAAACAAAAGGGTACACGTGCACATAATGTTACCTTACAATAGACAATTCCAAGATGATTGACATGAGGCTAATTGAGAGTGACACCCATCAGTCAAACTGTCTGTATTGGACTACACTACACTGTCTGTGTACAGACAGTTGACCAGCATAATTATGACTTGACCAAATCTTGACTTCTTGAGAAGAACAAATAAAAATACAATCATTCAATTATATGTATATAACTACCACGGCACGTGTATTTTAACGTATTATCTTTGTCTGATGAAATAGATAACTCGATTTTCATTGTTGTTGGCGGTCTTCTACTTTTTTTTTTCTTGTTCACAATACTGGCAATACTGCGCATATTTAGATGTTATGTGCCCGATGTGAACAAAAAGTATAGCTCTAGTTGCTGTATTAAGGACATGTTGATAAAGAACGTGGCGAATTTGGTGCGATTCGGTTCAGAAAATGAGTTAAAAATCACAAGTAGATCAGCTGATTGTAGAGCATTACACATACACAACTCGCCAGTTCCCAAACCTGTGACACAAAATTAGTTAGGAAACAAAATTATCTGTTTTTGTACACTTACCGTTATTTGAAGCTGAGTTTTGACATGAAACAAACAGTGTTGAACAGTATAAAACTGCTAAAGTTAAAAAAAATGCACGCATCTTGGCAAAATCTCCTGATTAAGCCCAAAGTTTACTGCAGTGTCGATACTTCCAACCTTGACAAAAATATGGCCCCAATCATATGATTATAGTGCGCATGCGTACAATTCCACAACCTCAGGACGAGTTCCGCTACACTAAGGGCTACCACAAACACGTGACTTATATCATCAGCGTTGCATTCTGAAGGGCTTACATTATATATATATATATATTTCATTCAAATAGCAGAATCTTGGGGATGTTGGGCTATGCAATATTGTATACAGATTTGTCTTTATAGTCATTTAAATGACTATTTATACAGAAATGTATTCGTAAACCATTATTTTTTATTTTATATTAAAATAACAAATTTTTTTTGCATTTCAATAGCCTGAATTTTCACTTTTGAACATCCAATGTTTTCAATTTTTATTCTTTTTTCGGATGTATTTTTTTTTCGGATGGATTTACCAATTTAAACAGAGAGTAAACATTAGACATAACTGATTTACTTGCCCATATAGGAAGTTTTCATCAAAAAATTAAACTCTGCCGGAATTCTTTTAAAATAAGTAAATGTTTTGATGTCTGGCCAGAAAATCAAAAATCAAAATGAATAATATAAATGTCTTTGTTTTGTATTCTATTGAACTGCGATAAGAAATGCCTTCATAATATATATATATATATATATATATATATATATATATATATATATATATATATATATATATATATATATATATATATATATATATATATATATTTTAATGTGGTTTTAAATCAAATATATAGTAAAATAATAGGTATGAATACTTTTCGCAGGGACATATATATATATATATATATATATATATATATATATATATATATATATATATATATATATATATATATATACACACACATTGTATATATATATATATATATAATGAAAGTCAAATTTTCGGGAAGGTGTAGGAAACAATATACAACTTTGTAATCATCGGACATTTACGGATCTTCGAAAGATCCAGAGTAGAGGTGAGATCAGGTGCCGTGGAGAAGTTTGCACCCCCTATCGACTGATCACAACTGCCGTGAGTTCATAATCAAATTCAGTTAAAACAAGTGAGGAACAAATGTCGTCAAAATTCGTTAAGACATATCAAGAAGTAAGTACTATTGTACAGATAACTCAACATTTCAGATAGTGAAACATGCTAATTACAAACAAGGTGATTATACCGACTGTAAAAAATGCGAAATGTTGACATTAAACACGATGTACCATGTTCTTGTGACAACAATTTATCAGTAAGGATGATTCCCTATGTATATACGAAATAATAATGATTATGTTGAACAAGGTTCGGCATAGCGGCTCATCTGGGAGATATAAACATCATATACAGGCGAAACAGGAATGTCACTATTTAAAAATTGACGATATAATTGTCCAAATCCTGACGTTAGTCGTGTTGTATTATAGTTAATTTCCCGTCAGTATATATAGTATGTAAAATGTCCATGTAGGAAGCGCGTGTGCTTGATCTCGTGGTTTGTATAATTTCTAGTTCGTTATTTCTATATCGCACTTACAAGTATGAACTTTGTCATTACTAATCCACATAACGTTGCCGATTTTTCTAAATGTTAAACAAGCTATATATATATATATATATATATATTATATATTATATATATATATATATATATATATATTATATATATATATATATATATATATATATATATATATATATATATATATATTATTTTCTTTTTCTAATTCAGAATTACCTGAATGAAGTCTACTTCAAAGGACGTTTAAAGGTCGCAAGTCCGAAGTAGGAAGTTGACTTTTAAACAAAACTTTGGATTGTTTTAACAACACTAATCTAACTCTAGTCTTTACGCGTTGTTAATACAAAGTGCTGATCTAAGTTTCATTATCACTCATTATTTAGTAGCGATTAATTAAATGATACATTAATCTTAGTTTACTGGTCCTGCTGAAGTTTGTTAAGATAATGATATGTGACAATTGCTACATGTTTGACCACACTTACTCTGATAAAATTTGATATACATGTACACGTATATCATTTTACCTTTTCTTTTGTTTTCTGTTTAATATCAAGAGAAATTACAGCTACCATAGTATGGATCTTCAGGATGTCCAGGATACAATATACAGATCTGGTCAACATTGGACAAACACGGACTGCTGGAAATCCAGAGGTGGGATCAGGTGTCATGGAGGAGTAAGTATCCCCTGTTGACCTTACACTCGCAGCGAATCAACAGTCAAATTCAATTGAAATAGCTGAAGAACAAATCCTCGTCACAATTGGTACAGACGACTCAACAACCGATATCGATCAGGTAATTCAACATATATTTACCACTCATTTAATAGTGTTCAAGATTGTGCTCGTACCGTATAGTTCACATGTGTACGCGTACATCTTCTGTCATATAAAAGTGTTGAGTAGCTGTTCTGTAGTTGCGGTCAGTAATTTAAATAAAAGAACTCAAGGTAATAATTTTGATGGCAGCAGTGTTTGGTTGATAATATTCCATTAGAAAATAAATGTTGTTTTTTTTTTTTAGAAAAGAAGTATGTTATTTAGTGTTGACACTTTTTTTGCTTTGATTCAAAGATTTCAAGTTCAGTTATCAGTGTGTGATAGTGAATATACCGGAGCCCAGGATGAATCACCGAGTTTGTGTTGATTTCATAGGTTGAATGGGAAAGCTTTGAAAGGTGCCTGGTAGAATTTACATGAAGGTCAAGGTCACATGATACCAACTCCTAGGAAAAGTCAAGAAAAATAAGGGCACTGAGATAAATTAAACAAGAAATTACCTTAAGATTAGAACAACAGAGACCTGACTTTGAACATGGAAAATGAAAATGGAACAAAGCCGAGAAATGTAAAGGAAAAAAGAATTTGAAATGGCGAAATTAAAGCAGGATACAAGAACAACTGAAACAGTCTGCCTTCCATTTAATTTAAAATTACAAACTTTTGATCACCCGAGGGAGGACGTTCTTACATATTTATCTGAATTTGAGGCAGTAGCAAAACAAGCCAACTGGAATGATGAGATGAAAAGTTTTACAATTAATGACACAACTAACAGATGAGGCAAAAGAAGTTGTGATACAACCATGTATATGACTACACAAAATTACAGAGATGATTGACAGATAAATTTAGTAAACGACCGCACAAACATTTTTTCCTGTACTACCGGTACATAGGCTTAATGACAAGAACTGATCAGCATATAACAGCGAATCGTGGGTACTTAGGATCCAACTGCAATGTATGTGTTGACGAGAGTATTTAAAATTCTTTTTTTAAGATATAACCATTTGAGCAAGCCTAGGGATCTGGAAAAACGAAGGATCAAGTTCAGTTGTTGAGGCTGCCGATGATTAAATTCACCCTATCTTACCAAGACCCAAATCTAAGGGCAGTAATGAAGGCTGAGGCTACGATGAATACATTCACCCCATCTTACCAAGACCCAAATCTAAGGTCAGCAATGCAAACAAAACAGTGCACCCCTGTTACAAAATGAACATTTTTTCTTATCGAAGCAATTGGACCTCAGGAATATCAAACAAATGTTGCTTCTGTTGTAAAATATTGGATATATTCAGAGAGACGGTCTGCAATTCATGAAAAATAATATAAAAATAATAAAGCTTACAGGAATAAAGACGAAACTTGGGATGAAAATACTACATTTTATTGGGAAAACAATATTTTGCACAGAAAATGAAAGTAGCAAAATACAATAGGCATGGATAACAGATAATGATACCATCTAGACTAAGATTTTCAATTATACAATTGCAAGCACATGAGAAACCTCTATCAGGGCATTTAGGATTGGAAAAGACAAAGGAACGAATCCTTCCATTGGCCTGGAATCTTTGCAGATGTAAAAAAAAAAAGTATTGCAGCCATTGCAAAGTGACGTCAGAATGAAAAAGAACCGTTGGTATGTCCACCTACTGTAACATTTTCCAAAACATCAGGGTCATTGACACATTGAAAATTACAACAATATCCTGGGTCTTTGCCCTGCCTCTGGGTAGACATAAAGACGGGGCTTTACCGATTTTCTAACATTAACACTTCTGTGTTTGTATGCTGTTTTGACTTGACACACGTTCAGTTTTAAAAAATGCACGAGTCACAAATTCATTTCAAAGCCAATGAAAGTGCAAAAATATTCTTTGAAGTTTCATCAGTTCAAGCAATTGTATCATACTTTCTAAGAATCTGACAATAACTGTCAAAGTAGTTCCTGTTCATCAAACTTAAGTTTCTAGAATAGGAAGTCCAGTTTAAAGAAAGTGGTCCCGGATATTTTCCAAGCGACTACCATGTTTATAGTTAGAGAAAAACATAACCATGTCATTTTCTTGATGGAATCGTGCAACATTTTCACAGAAAGCTTTTTTTGAGTAACAGCACGGATGTAATGGTTTGCCGTTAATAATCGACATCCAAAAATGACATCGTGAAAGAGGATTTCGGGTAATAATAAATACCGCTATACAATGGGACCTGGGATGTCGTTGGACCTGTGATGTAGTGGGACCTATGATGTAGTGGGACCTGTGATCTGTGATGTAGTGGGACCTGTGATGTAGTGGGACCTGTGATGTAGTGGGACCTATGATGTAGTGGGACCTGTGGTGTAGTGGGACCTGTGATGTAGTGGGATCTATGTAGCGGGACCTGTGATGTAGTGGGACCTATGTAGCGGGACCTGTGGTGTAGCGGGACCTATGATGTAGTGGGACCTATGATGTAGTGGGACCTGTGATGTAGTGGGACCTGTGACGTAGTGGGACCTGTGATGTAGTGGGACCTGTGATCTGTGATGTAGTGGGACCTGTGATCTGTGATGTAGTGGGACCTATGATGTAGTGGGAGCTGTGATGTAGTGGGATCTGTGATGTAGTTGGACCTGTGACGTAGTGGGACCTGTGATGTAGTGGGACCTGTGATCTGTGATGTAGTGGGACCTGTGATCTGTGATGTAGTGGGACCTGTGATGTAGTTGGACCTGTGATGTAGTTGGACCTGTGATGTAGTGGGACCTGTGATGTAGTGGGACCGAAGTGATGGAAGTATTTTGATAGAATATTTCATTGGGGCATGGGTTTTTTGCATAAATTCCAATGAACACCCCAGACAATGAGAACAATGCTATCCTATACATGTTGTAATTGGTACAATTTTATCAACTTACAAGTAAGATTTATACATAGCAGAAAAAAATTATAGAATCCATACATTATTCTCCGAAACTTTTCCTTCATTGAACTATATATAATATAACAGTCATGGATATAGGCAGATTAACTGTCTAGTCCATCAGCTAGCTTTTGTGGCTGGACGGTTAGCGTTTATATCCATGTACTGCAGAAAAGCAACGGTGAGCGCGGTCAGCATCTGGATGGCTGACAGTCCGGTGTGATGCGCTCGGTCGATCCCCGACATGTAACAATAATTATGTAACATAAGAATGGTAATGGTTTGTATATTTTTAATTTCTAGAAATGTTATGACTTCTGAACCGTTAATAATGTCAGTTGTATATAATTAACGCACTCTTTTATTTACATAATTAATACATGCGAGGAGCATCTGCTATGTAATTCAGATATACTATATATATAGATATTGTTCATTATAAGTAATGCAGAGAGTCTTTGATAATTATAAGGTTTTAAAACAATATGGAATGTTAACAGTAAGCTTGTCTGAAGTCTTGAAAATGTACAACTTAATGACATTTTGGAGATCTATGTTTTAGGTAGTAAAAAGTTTGTAAAACTGTTCCACAAAAGTATTCTAGTTACATTTTCATCATAGTTATATTTTGTATACCTAGAAATGATGACGGCACCTGGTTCATAAATATAGATACTAGAGATACCAAAGTATTAATGTCCAGGATGTCTGGAGACAAAAATACAAATCTGGTGAACATTGGACAAACACGGACCTCTGGAAATCCAGATGTGGGATCAGGTGTCATGGAGAAGTAAGCATCACCTGTTGACTGGTCACGCCCGCGTGTCCATAGTCAATTTCAAGAAAAGAATAAGAAGTACCAATTGATAATCGAAACTCAAGTCCATTAGAACACGACGAATTAGATATGCAATTGTTCTCAACATGAAGAACAATTGCTAATCCCAGATGGGATAGGACCAGATGTCCGGAAGGAGTCGGCGTCCCTTGCTGGCATGCCACATCCGTCGCAAATGTTCCATGGAAATCTTTCTAGTCCGAATACGGGCCAAATTCGGCGAAAAGGTCAAGTTTGGTGAAATGAGACAATTGATACGGACGACTTGAAAACCAATATCGAATAGGTAACTTAACATTTCATTTATTTAAACAGTAATTACAAACAGGAATATTATACCGACCGTAAAATTTGCGGAACGTTGACATCAAACGCGATTCTCGATTTTCCAATAACCAATCAGAAGTTGTAGATGCTCACCTCTAATTCTTGTCAAAAAGTAATAGAAAATGTAATATAGTGTTAATATACAAAAGTTTGGTTTATAGTGAAAAAGGTATCCACATTTTACAAACTAATTAAGATATTTGTATAATTTTAGCCTGACGAAACAAATGTAAGTAACAAGCATATTAACGACTGAAATCAGCGATTATGATTTAATACAAATAGTTAATATATCAATCTTCTTATAATTGTTTAGGTTGATAGTTCGACAAAACGGTCGATAACGTTTGATGGAGTTATCCTTCTTTTTACTATTCGTATGAATAGATAATTGTGTTAGCCAGAATTATTTTGATATGGGCAACTAAATATGGTAAGGCTAGACTTTTAAAATACATTTGTACGGTCAGAGATGATTTCGAAAGTATAAAGATACATAAATTTGGGCACCCTGAAAAACAATGAAGATATTTACATATTAATAGATCAACACCCTGGGGTTTGAATGAATACGTGACGATGTTTATTTTTATTTTCATGTTATGATACATTCTATATTTAGAATTTCATTTTCTTTTTGTTTTTCCTATAACTCAACAGTACACAGTTTGAATAGAATATAATCTCGATTATTTCTGTGTAAGTTGTGTTTGCCTTTAGAACATAAAGTTCATGGGAATTCATTAAACTCAAAGAATTATATATTTCCTAATCATTACACTTTATTTGACTGTGGTCACACATATATATATCATGTCCCCGAAACTTAGTACCCGGTATTTCGGTACCAGTTGATAATCTTATACTTAAGTAATATTTCGCACTAAGACACAATTGAATTTTTAAATTCTTTTAAATCTAAGATTATCATCTTTTACAGTAGTTATTCTTAGACGGATTTGGCTATGCATTTAGATTTATTATAAGACCTTGTATGATACTTCTTTGCCTTTTTTAAAATCTATGTTAAATTGGAGCTCAGCTGATGAAGTCTAATTGATAGAAACGATCGTCTTGAGCTTTATAAATTTGGAATTATGTTTATAATATTTATAACCACTAGGTCGTTGCCACTGCTAGTGGACCGTTCGAGTCCCCGAGGGTATAAATAAACCTAGTACCTTGTATTTCGGTACCAGCTGATAATCTTATATCAAAGAAATACTTCGCACTGATAACACCATTGAATTTATAAATTCTTTTAAATCTAAGATAGTCATATTTCGAGTCCCGCCGACGGCAGGTTGGTTTCCTGTCTTTCGGATGAGACAGTAAAAACTGGAGGTCCCGTGTCACAGTAAGGTGACGGCACGTTAAAGAACCCTCACTGCTCAATGGCCGTAAGTGCCGAGCATAGGCCAAATTTGAAGCCCTTCATCGGCATTTAGTGACGTCTCAATATGAGTGAAATATTCTTGAGTGGGACGTTAAACCACAATAAACAAACAAACACGTTACAAAACACTTTACAAAGACAGAACATATCCTTCCACACATATGTACAAACATTTACAAATTTTCTAACATATAAAATTCAGAAAATGTCTATACATGTATATATTTTTAAAGAAAAGTTTTTATGACATAGAAAGCTGTCGAAAACGGTGGTAAGTTTATTTAATTTGGGATCATACTAAGATACAATGTCAATAAATAGGTGGCAATGTACATCAATTTTTACAAAGACATTTTGAAGGTTTTCCGTCCATTGTACTGAATGTCCCGAACTCTTGAATGCTATATCCCCACTAACAACAATTGTTCACTCAACTCAATTTGATAAACCAATTAGCAGCGCGTTCTTGACAGATGTACAATAAAACAAACGTATGATTCTGCTGACGGATCTGTTTATAAATCAATCTTTGCGTGTTCGGATAATTCATCACAACCCGGAACAGAAATATATCTTTTTTATTTCTGAAAGATAGATAAAGGTACAATCAACATCTTAATTGTTATGAATTTCTTTATTGCAAATTCTTAACAAATGTGAATTGCCTTGGACTCGTTCAGAACTAGATCGCATGCCTAGAAGAGGTTTTTACCTTTTCATCATCAGACACGGTATCAAAGCAATATCTGTACCAGAGCTTGGTTGTAGCGTTATCTACCAAATACCTAGCAAAAGTACTAGTTTAGTTTTTATTTCATCAGTGTCAATTCATCAGCGCATTATCTTGTGCATTCAATCTATTTTCTTGTATTTACTGATGCATTTATTTGTTATTCATTTATTTATTTGTGTGTGGCATGCTAACAGTGGACACAGAGTCTTTCCGGATTTGCAATTGTCCTGTTGTATTCTAATGGACTCGGAGTTTCGAACATCTTATTGGTAGATCCTCCCCGTACTTGTGAAGCTGTCATTATAAATACGATGTATTTGTATTGCAGCCCGGCAAGTGATGGGATTTAGTTATTTCTCCTGAAAGACATCTATCATTTTGTGATAATTACAACTGTCAATTTATACACACCGTAAGCTGTGATTAATGTATGGTTACAAGGATATGTGAGGGTATTACCCTTTTTACTCAAGTCATTTTTCACAGTGGAACAGTAGAAAACATAGAAAATGTTCTGAAGTCCAGTTGATAATCTAGCATTTCTAAGAACTCCTTGGTATTTCATTTTGGCCTGAAGGTGTTTAGTCTGTCAAATCAACAGTTCAAAAAGTAAATCCAGAATGACTTATTGTGAAACTTTATAACATCAGAGAACCTAATTAAGCAAATTGTGTACTTTATTACTTCCGTACCAACCGATTATTTTATACTGAAGTGGTACCATCATTTAAATTCTAAACTTCTCAAAAGCAAAGGTATTCATTTTTTTGAAGTGGGTACTCTTAGACGGATTTGGCAACACATGTAGATTCATTAACTTTTTCTTTCGGAAATATACATTTATGTCAAATTCGAGTTCAACTGATGAAGTCTTATTAACAGAAACGATCGTCTTGAGCATTTTTATTGGCCTCTTTTGTAAAACTAAAACTTTGGAAATGTTAATAATACTTATTATTTGAAGGCGTTCCTTTTGGGGAATTACCGTTAAAAGGGATAAATATTTATTTCGACAATTATTTGGTGCATTGATGTGCGTGATCTCGTGGTTAAGGGTTTGACTTGCAAGCGGGATGTCTGAGGTCGTATCTTTACCCGGCTTATACCCATGGCATTAAAAAGATAATTACTATTCCATCGCCAAGTGCTCGGCATAACAAGTGAATGTCGGAGCATTACACTAAAAGTTAATTACTAGTACTGGACATATTTCTCGACGTGTTTTACATTGTTTACATAAGACCTCATAGATATTATAAACAGTACGAAAGTTTTACCAATGCAGTGCTGGGCGGATAACATTTTATTTTTAACCCCAACGTATCTTCACTGCGTAATGTGTTCACAATGATCGATAGTAAAAAGACAAAAAAAAATACGAGTTTCAAATGATGGATAAACATTTACGAATTTCTGTAAATCATCATCTTTAAAATCCAGATTTTGTATACTTCAAAAGCTATATATAGATCTATATCGCGCGTAATACATATATTCTGTAAAATATCAAATTAAATTTATGTATACAACAAGTGCCACGAAATTAGAGCCATACCCCAAATTGCGTCACAGGGATCTCGTCTGCTTGTCTTCGTAATTGAGAAAGCGACAAGACAATGATCAGATGTCTGGAGTCTGATAGGTAAATTAAATATTTATATATTCTAACAGTTCCTGGCCTTTAGCCGATGTAATAAAATGATTGAAGTCAAGTCTAATGTTGACAATGACGTCTGGTCAGTGACTTGTACTAACTGCGACAGATAATTAACAAAAATTGAACGCAATTGGCGGTTCTGGGATAGAAATAATTACACTGTTATCTCGATTTAAGGATACGAATCAATGGGGAATACAATATTTAATTATTTTTGTATTGCCATTTTATTATTGCATCTCCATCATAATTGTATCCCTAAACTTGTGCATGCATACATTTTATAATAACTCTCGTACTCTGGATTACTATATTTTGTAGGGAATAGTTTTAAAGATCACTATTGTATAGTTTGTGCTTACGAGCAAAATGACAAAAATTTTGCGATTTGAGGCCAATTTGCTTGATTCTGAAGGAATTTATTTTCCCGGACAATGTTTGGCAGGGACTTTGGTACTGGACATCGAACGGCCACTGACATTAACAGGTAAGAATTGTATTCTTTGTCTTTTCACTGACGTAGACAGGTTGGAATTGTACTCTCTTTTCCACTTTTTTTGTATTATTTGTATAATAGTACTATCCGATCAATTTTACCAGAATCTTCCATTATTGTATTACCGATTACCAATATGTTGCATTATCAATGTCAACATACCTGTCAGAATTACAAAGAATATTTATCGATTTTAGAAGGTATCCATTTTTATTTAACTGTTACATTCTAATTTGCATGTGTTGATCAATCTTATTTAAAATATTCCAAATATCTCTCTCTCTCTCTCTCTCTCTCGCTCTCTCTCTCTCTCTCTCTCTCTCTCTCTCTCTCTCTCTCTCTCTCTCTCTCTCTCTCTCTCTCTCAATATCCATCTATCTATCTATCTGTCTGTCTGTCTGTCTGTCTGTCTGTCTATCTATCTATCTATCTATCTATCTATCTATCTATCTATCTATCTATCTATCTATCTATCTATGTATCTATCTATCTATATATCTATCTATCTATCATAACATTGATAGCTTCAGTGATTAAATGAGGTGGATTCGGTTATTTTTTCCCATTGTTTCCCCTGTTGACAAATATGATTGATGACATTATCGCTAAAGCCTGTGGGTTTTAAGGGAACTAGACCACTTATTACTATTATCATATATGTAACTTTACTCAGTTAATGAAACATGGTAATTGATAACAAGGTCAATACAACAATGTCCTACATCCTTGACAACTATCACTAAGGGTTTAGCCCGTTATATGAAATATTCGTAAGTGGAACATGCAGTGTCATATTAAATAATTCGATAGACATAAACACTATATGACGTCCATAAAAGGAAAACATCATCATACTGCTGGAAAGTTAACATGAGAACCAAAACCATCACTGGGTGCCGATTTGCCGTAAAATGTCTGACACTGTGGTATCTTTCAATTTCAGCTCGCGGGAATATACTGCTATCATATTAGTATGAAATTTTCATTATTTATTCACGAAACATCTTCGACATACTGCACAGTAATGTCCACAGCCGTTTCTTCTTCTGATTTAGGAGCTTCTATACAAAATCTGCTTCATAAGAATAAAGGAACAGAGGACAGACATTTCTCTGAACTCTAAATTATATCTTTGGTCTAATCTGTGTCTACATGTGCTGGTAAAACATTCCTATAACTCGTGTGTATTTCAGATATAAACATTATCATGTGCTCATGTCTTACAGTTATTACTCTTTGACGGGTTAGACCACATTAAGGTTTTATACCACTTTTTCCGTTCGATACTATTCATCTTTTCTAAGTCGTCTTTAGCAATTATTTTGATCTTTTAAACCAATATACCCTACATGCCATAATAGACCGGTCTAAACAATAGAAAAGATCAAACCATTTAGATACTTAGGTTGGAAGGGTAAAAACTTTGGTATTATGTTCAAAACCTGAGGTCTTCTCGTTAAGAAATGCAAAACAAATATGTAGTTGCTATATTTTATAAAAATTGAAAAGTGCATGGTCTGCTAACATTCGTATAAGATTACACCAAAACATTTTGCTTTTAAACGATTTTCAGAAATCTGTATGTGGTAGTAGCGTTTCAATTAAACCCCTGGGTCTTGTTACTTTGTGATGCTGTACTTTCTACGATACTCATGGTATTTGGTGTCTGTTTAGTAGTGACATCTTTAAACTCTTAAAGAGACGATATCATTGTACTGTGTGTCACTGATAATCCCGAGATTGGCCGTGATTTATCACTCCGTGACAATTCCTGACAATTCCTGACGTTTCCTGTTTGATTTTCTTGATGTTGCTGACCTAAATTTTTATATATCTGTATGTATCTGTATGTGTCTAATTGCAAACACCGGCAACAAGACTCAGGGGACGAGTTCTTGGCAGACGCATTTTATTGGAAATCGTTAAAGCTGTACATTTATTGGCATTGTATTTCACTGATTTCGACGTTGATCTTTATATCAAATTTCAAAACAATTAAGTACAATCGTATGTAAAATTAACCATGATAACAATAGAACTTAAATCTTCACTCTGTATCATGTTATTATAAATCCTAAGAAGTTCCATAAATATGCTTTAGGAATACCATATTTTTTTGCTTTGTATGATACCAAGTTTTGTGTCGGAACTCTACTTCTATTCTAAATTCCAGCTTAACTAATGAAGTCTTATTAAGAGAAACGAGCATCTGCTTTGGCCTTTTACAAAACTTCAACTTCGGTATTATGTTTATAATATATACAATCAAAATAGTTAAAGGTTAAGCTAGAGTGTTTAAAGTGTATGTGTGTGTGTGTGTGTGAGAGAGAGAGAGAGAGAGAGAGAGAGGGGGAGATAGACAGACAGAGACAGAGTGACAGAGAGTGACAGACAAACGGAGAAAGATACAGATAGAGCGACAGAGGAAGAGACACAGGCAGACAGAGAAAACTGACGGAATACAGTGGTTGTATTTTCTTTTTCATTACTTTACCTTAGCCTTTCTTTTTTTTTGATACAATTGTCATAATACAGTTCTTCTTAACATAATGTATTTCATAATTCCTTGGGAAGTGCACTGGAACCATTCCCGTTTCATGACTTCCAGAGGATATAAAATATTTTTAGCCAATTTTTACGGATATTTTATATCTTTGGGATTGTGATACAGTAAAGTTCGAAATATTACTTATCACATCTTAAATGTTCACAGTTTGATACAACTATTATATCACAAAAAATTGTTACACAAGATGGACCCAACAAGATACATTGTGGTAATTGTTGTACATAATCCCAGTTCCTGATATTTCGGTACCTGCCGATTATTCTATACTATGGTAATACCGTGGGCCCGATATTTCGGTACCTGCCGATTATTCTATACTATGGTAATACCGTGGGCCCGATATTTCGGTACCTGCCGATTATTTTATACTATGGTAATACCGTGGACCCTCGAAGTGGTATGATTAGTCTGGTGGTCTCTTTACTTATTAGATATCTATCAAGATATTGAAAATCTATGGTCTGAAATGATAGGTGGGTCACCTACGTGAGGAAGTCTTTAGGCGGGTTCCATTGTATTACGCTCAGATACCAACATTTAAATTCTGAACTTCTCAAAAGCTAAGATATTCATTTTTAGGGTGGGTACTCTTAAAAGAATTTTCAACACATTTGGATTTATAATTTGCCCTTGAACGATACTATTTTTTCTTTCGGAAATATATCTTTATCTATTTCAGAAACGATGGTCTTGAGCATTTGTTTTTAACTCCTTTAACTTTTGTATTGTTAAAAATATTTATTAATTCATTTTTAACACAATATATTGAGAGAGAGAGAGAGAGAGAGAGAGAGAGAGAGAGAGAGAGAGAGAGAGAGAATTTTTGCAATTTTCTGCATTTAGTCAGACACAGATTTAAATGACAGATATTATAAGGTTTGATGTGTTTATGTGTTTTCGAAATAGGATTTCTATTAGATCATCGTCTAAACTAGTATAATCGATCACTATATATAAAAGATATAATCCGGTATTAACCTAGATATATGTAATGCTTTAAAGAGATGCCATTTTATCCTAAAAGTTGTAAAAAAGATAATTTGGCACAAATTAGATTTTAGCGATTTTCAATTAAATTTGCTATTTTTGTATGCACTTAAATAAGCTAAAATATATAAGCACAATTTCTCAATATTAATAATTATGTAAAATTTGTAATTTATGTTTGAAGACATACGAACTGTCAAAATGGAATTTTTTTTCGTTTGTATTAAAACTTTCAAATGTTCGACGTTTTAAATAAGACGTTTTTGAAAATACATGTACCGGTTGAAAAAAAAATTGTGAAAAGAAATCGAATGTGAATAATGGGCGAGTAAACATTTGTATTCTTACGTGGATGACATGAATAGCAAACGTCGGCGTATTTAATTCAATATAAATGTTGATAAAACCAAGTAATGCTAATCATATGACTACCATAACGAAAATCTAATGTTTTGGATGAGAAAATTGTATGGTGATGGAAGGTATAATACATTTGTAATAACTCGTTGTATTCTTCTCCGTTTACGATAATGATAGAGGTGGTATAATATAAAACAGTCACTATATTAATCATGTCCATTGTATGACTTTAGTTTGTTGTTTTTCACCACGGCCACTAGAGCGTCCATATAAAATAAAACTCTTAATATGATGTTCAGTTTTAGTCTTTGAAATTTCAAACATAAGATTTTATTGGCATCTGTTTCCCATTGAATCTACGTATTTTAATTTCAGATTTAAAAAAAGATCTGCTCAAGAAAGAAAGTTTCAAGAACACGTGTAATAAATAAATTTTAATTATCCCAAAACACTTTAATTTGCTCTTGACTAACAGTGTATTATGGTGAACGCCTTCTCTGATAGCTAACATGAGCAGGTTGAACAGATGGAATCATTCTGAGATTTCGTCTATAAAACAGAAATATCTTTTCCCCTTTAAATCATCGTTTTCCACCACACTTGTAAGACGTCTCTGGCGAAGTTTATTCATCTATTAGCTATCATAAATGTTTACATAGAAGTCTTTATAAGATCTCCATACGTTCTAGAGAAAGAGAAACATTTTCAGCATGACCGTCTATAACAATACTCATATACATGAACCAGATCAAAGAATACAATGCAATGTGTATATGCAATTGATTTTCTCTAGTAAAATGTCATTTATAAAAAGTCAAATGCAATTCATTTTCAAATGATTGTCAATTTAAACGGTTATAATAGTATTGCATCATCTCTAGGATTTACTGTTTCTTCGACGACGTTCTGTGTATTACTTTATTCAGAATATCAGAATTACCTCTTCCAGATTAGTTCTTTTGAGCTTTAGATCAAACAGAAAACAGAGAGCAACACATCTGCCTCTTACCTAAATATACTTCACACCTCCCTTTATGACAAACGTGACGATTTTTATTTCCATATCACGCCCATCCCATTCATGGATAGTAATATCCCATTTCACAACTTATACGTTATGCCAGAGCATGTACCTCTTATGACCATTTACAGTGACCCCTTTTCACCAATCATATCTAGAATTAACTGATGAATTCACCAAAGTCGTGAAGTTTCCATGTATTATTTGCTAACAGGTGACACCAACTCCTTCCGGACACCTGGTCCCACTATTTTTGTATCCAATTTGTCGTATTCTAATTGACTTGGGATTGGATTATCCATTGGTGCTTGTTCGCTCTTACATTTCAATTTTTCTTTAATTCAATAATACAAATGCATCGTGCTGAAACAAAAAACAAATTAAAACTCATTCCATCGTTAGCACAAATAATTCAAAAAGGAATTACCGTCCTGTCTTTAAATTGCTACGAAAATTTTAGAATTGAAAGTTAAAAAAATTGACGCAGTTATATTTTGAATTATTCTTCAATGTATCATTCTAGTTATTAACGGATTATTATATTTATTGGCACATTCACCATATAGAACAAAAATAATTACCTGATTTATGGGCAAATCTTCCTGATAATTTAGTAATTCATTTTACAGAGGAAGAATTATATTTTCCAAATGTGTGCATTGTTGGATAGTTTACCATCGACTTGGAATGTACAATGCAATCAACAACAACTCGCAATCAATAAAATAAACAATTTCAATAAAATTTAATTTGAGTGTTTTTCTGATTTATTTTTCGCAATAAAATAGACGTTTGCATCAAATTATACTATCGTAAATATTTTGATATAAAAATCACAGATATCAAAGTATCAACTCAACCCCTGAAAACAATAGACTCTCCTGTAAATCCTTAGACCATTCCAAATATGCCTTTAGGGGGTAAATGGGTTTATCTTAAGGATGTCCAGAAGACAAATATACAAATCTGGTGAACACTGGACACTGGGACCTCTGGAAATTCAGAGCTGGAATCAGGCGCTATGGAGGAGTAAGCATCCCCTGTTGACAGGTCAAGTTTTATTTAAATAAAGTACTTAAGTAAGGAACAAATCCTCGTCACGATTCCTGCAGACGACTCAACAGCCGATATCGAACAGGTAACTCAACATTTCATTTAGTGAAACAGAGTAATTGCAAACAAGGTCATTTTACCGACCGTAAAATTTGCGGAATGCAATTCTCGATATCACTGTGACAATAACTTGTAACATGTAAGTTGTTTACCTCTGTATATAAAAAGTTGGTACAATGTTCATATGTTGAACATGTCCTGGCATATGATCGGATCATTTGCGAAATATAAACACTACACACAGGTGATTGTAAGATATTACTCTGTAAATGTGGAAAATTTACGATGGAAAGCCGAAATACAAAAAGATTAAAGTAAATGCAAAATAATAATAATAATAAAATAATACTGACATGATAATGTTATCACACATTAATAGAACAGACATAAAAAAAAATCACAGATACCAAAGTATGAATCTTCAGGATTTCACAGACCCAACATACATAATGTCACTTTTTCATCTCTTTTACCTTACGTTAACAAAAAAATTGGCCTTCATCACATTCGCAGCAAACTTTATTCTGTTCATTTTACACTACTTAATGAATTTTTTCAGGAAGCAAGAATGAACCCCTACACGGATTCTTCAACTCCATAATACACACTGAACTCCATTATAACACAGACTGTTCAAGCCTACACACGTTACAAACGATGCCTGTTCTGAACAGAAACGTGTTTTCCGAAAACTTAAATTTACAAATAAAAGGTATAGACGTTTTAAACATTGGCAATGTTCTAAATCACAAAAATGTTCGGTGAAGTGTTCCGCAATATTTAAAACTGAAGACCACGCCTTGCATTTCATATAGCTATACACCTAGCATTGCATCCAATTTATTTAATTACAAACGGGTTTTGCAGTGCCTAGACATCAACCATCTTCTACACAACACCGTCACATGTTCATGTGCATCATCTCCCATCAAATATAATCTTATTTCACAAATGATTCGATATGCCAAGGCGTGTTTTACATATCAACATTTCTTATACAGATGTAAACTACTCACTGAAAAATTATTGAAACAGTAATATCGAAAACCGCATTTGATATCAACGTTCCGCAAATTTTACGGTCGGTATAATAGTCTTGTTTGCGATCACCCTGTTTCACTGGGTAAAATGCTGAGTTGCCTTTTCGTTGGCGGTTGTTGAGACGTCTGTACCAATTGTGATGACGATTCGTTCCTCACATATTTCATTTGGACTTGACTGTGGACTCATGGCGAGTGTGACCGGTCGACAGGGGATGCTTACTCCTCCATGACACCTGATCCCACCTCTTGGTTTCCAGAGGTCCGTGTTTGTCCACTTTTGTCGGATTTGTATCTGTGTCCAGGACATCCATAGGATTTATACTTTGGTTTCTGAGATGTTTTGTATTATAACGCCAAACCCGTATAACGCCGCTATTTCTTGAAGAACGGATTTCCTCCCATATAATCCCTCGTTGTAACGCCAAAACCCGCATACCGCCATCTTGGACCAACATGGATCCCTGGAAATGCCAGAGGTGGAATCAGGCGCCATGGCAGGGTAAGCATCCCCTGTTGATCGGTCACACCTGTAAAGTGAATCGCTCTTACCGTAAGTGTTGCTGTGTGAAATGTATCACAATAATTAAGATTTTAATTCACCCCGGCGAAAATCTTGTCACGAAAAACTCACAAAAAAGTTGATCTGTCCGGATTTTTAATTTGATTTTTTTATCGTGTTATACGCCACACTCAACAATTTGTTAATTTAATACATGGTGACGGTCAGTATTTATTTGTGGAGGAGAGTACCCGGTTACAATTAACCCGGGAAGAGACCAACGGCCTTCCGCAAGTAAACTGGCAAATTTCCTCACAATAATCAGCTTAGGTTACAGCAGAGCTCCAACCTGTGCTTACCAGAAGTGAGAGACTTCATGGTTCAAAACGCTATGCTCTTACCACTCGACCAAGGAGCCCCTCTTGTAGGAATTAGAACACGGACACTTGATCTGCAGAATGAAACAGGGCTGTGTTATCACAGCTTTTAATTTACAGGAATGAAGATAAATTGTGAAAATCATGCTTTATTTTGATTCATCTTTTCCTTTCCTAACGAATCAGTAAAAGATATTGTTGAGAGAGATAGCCAACAACTGGTCAAGGCCACAAACACAATTACTAAAAGAACGGGAATAGAACAGAATCTTCTGACCTATTTATGAAAATATGCTAGCAATTAACCTGTCCATGCTGATGGTGCTGTATCCTAGAGAAAGATTATTGATCATACATCTCTGTGGTGATATATTTCGATTTTTATGATGGTTTTATTTTCTTCACTTTGTAAATATTCACTTTGAGTGGCCGAGAGAACCGGTGTCACATCACAAATCATTTTTTATCTAGAATCTGCCGTTGTGAGCTGATATCTTATTTGTTAATTATCCGGAACTTTCTGATTTTCCGGAATTTGTGGAACAGATGTGTGTAAAGTAATTACTATCAAGTTCAATGTTCTATCTCCTGATACTAATTGTATTACCAATGCGATGATCAAGAAAGACCGCCATCAGTGTTTTGGGTAACATTTCTTGATAGAAATATTTAAGTGAAAAAGATGACTAATGTTGGAACAAATTTGCAATACAGAGTAAAATGAACGCCCTACAGTGTAGAAAATTATTTCAGTACAAGGTCTGGAATCGTGCTGTGGATATTCAGAATAAAATACAGACGTTAGTGATTAGATTTCCCTTCGGCTTTATGTAAACTCAATGTCATGACGGCTAGATATGTCAGTTTTCAATTTTGACCCACTGTAATCAGTGAAACATTTTGAAGTATACGTTCTATAAACGTAAAAAGCTGTATTTTCTTGTTGTCTCGAAATATGGGGAAAGTGAAAACATTTTATGTAAACTTTGGAAACCCGGACGGCATTTATTTTCCTGGACAAATGTTACATGGATATTTAAATTTGGAACTGGAGGCGCCATTGAAAGTGGATGGTAAGATATTTATATCAGTATGGCAAAATTATCAACACTCAGATGCGCATTAGATTACAAATGTAAATACGTCGAAAAGTAAACGCGAACGTATATGTAGTACTTGAAGTCATTTTCATCGTCTTTTACTTGAAAAATTTGTATGCACAATAGCCCATACAAAACCTCTCTCTCTCTCTCTCTCTCTCTCTCTCTCTCTCTCTCTCTCTCTCTCTCTCTCTCTCTCTCTCTCTCTCAATAAACATAATTTACTGAATTTCTGTTAGATTTGATTTTGATACAAACCATCACACCAATCAATAATAGTTTCAGAACGAACCAAGACATGTAACAATAAATATCATTGATCTGGGAAAGAAATCCTCTTGTACCTGAGTACATACTGAGTACTTCTACGCAGTGCATTATTGGTTCAACCAAATACGTGATAACACAGACTAAATTAAGAATTAGTTTATAATTAGAACTTTAACATAATTTCAAGTTTATATTGCTAAAGTTATTTGCATCGATTGAATCAAGATTTGTATCCACTTTAATTTTTTTTCGCGATGTTAACTCCGCAAATTTATACAAGATGACAGTATGACACATAATCCCATCTCTTTTTTACAAATTACCAAGTGCAACATCATTAGTTTCAATATACTTTACTCATTAGGTAAAAGGTATCACATTTCTCTATGGCATTGTTACATTTCATATGATCATGTGATCTTAAGTAGATTGTACTTGTCAAAATTGTTAATATACCACTGAAATTTGAATTACGTGTACACCAGTTTTTTCTCCTCTACTGGATTGTGATAAGTTTCCAGTGAACCATAGTCAAGAACAAGCACAAGTAGAATCTGAAACAATACATAACCACATTACAAAGATTGTATAGACATGAGTTTCATCCAGAGGTTGCCTGTATCATTTTACTTGTATTAAGATTTCATCATATAAAATTAACGAATAGAGGGAGACATTCAGTGCTACAGTCAGATGTTCTGATGGGTAATTCGGGCAATGTTTTGTGAAGATCGAGGGAATTATTCTTGTACTAATTAATGATGGTGAATTACAAATATAACATTAACATTAAATCTAATTGCAGTATATCAATTCTGGTAGATTTCTTATTTCTTCTCTTAAATTCAATCTCGATATTACTAATCAGTTACACAAAGATTATATGGTATCCATTTTATTTCAGCATTACAAATATATTTTATATTGCATTTTATACATACAATACATCCGCACAATATATCCCGACAATATTTACAAGTATTTTCTTAATTATCTGAGAGGTTTTGAATGTTCTCATTTACAAGCGTTGTTTTGTCAGAGCAAATTAAGACCGATAAATCCTATTAACGTTAAACATAACCGAGTCATACAAAGACTGTGAATACCACATGAACATATTGTAAATGATCTTGCGAGATTTGATGATTCAATAGTTAAACAATTTGTAATAATTTCTTTTATAGATCTCGCTGTATATGTGTCCCCTCTCTCTCTCTCTCTCTCTCTCTCTCTCTCTCTCTCTCTCTCTCTCTCTCTCTCTCTCTCTCTCTCTCTCTCTCTCTCTCTCTCAAAGACATAACTTAGCGTTTACCCTTTGTCACTAAGTGAAATGTGAAATGTTGAGTTCCCTGTTCGATAGTGGTTGTTGAGACATATGTACCAATTGTGACGACGATTCGTTCCTCACGTAATTCATTTGGATTTGACTGTGGACTCACGGCGGGTGTGACCGGTCAACAGTGAATGCTTACTCCTCCATGACACCTGATTCCACCTCTTGATTTCCAGAGGTCCGCGTTTGTCCAAATTTTATCAGATTAGTATCTATATCCTGACACCCTAAAGATTTATACTTTAGTATCTGAAATTTTATATATTAATTGACAAAAAAATCTCTCTTACCATCATTTTAATCTTTCTGTTAATAATGATCACTTATAACTTTGGTATTATGTTTATAATATTTATAATGATCTCAACAATATTAAGAATGTATATAACCGACATCTATCCAGAGAGAGAGAGAGATCTTTTCACCTCCAATACATTAAAGAGATTTTACATTTGTTCCATTCAATTAATTTTAACAGAAGTATTCGTAATACGTTATGATTCTACCACCAAACGAAGTACTGAACTGTAAACTATAAGCATTACGTGTAAATCTAATATGAGTGTCTACACCAGTACATATTTAATATCATGTAGATGATGAATTTGCAGTTCATGTAACTACGTCAAATAATTCAAACAAGTACATCTAATCACTCCACACTAAATTACCCCTACAGAGAATGATTTATCACAGGCGAAATGTGAAACACATCGACTACTGTAATGCACTTTACCAACATATGCGTTTGGAAAATATGAAAGATTGTTGCATAATAATCTAGGTTTATTGTGCCTAAGATAAAAAGGACGTAATTTTCGATGTCAGAAAAGCATTAGAAATGACAATATTATGAATCTCTGCAGCCATGTGTCTCTTATTCCAATTTATCATCTTTGTTTAGATATATTTGTTTCATGCGTTTTTCTGACATTGTGTCATTTATCTCGCATTTTGTTGTATCAAGTTGTTCTATAAATCTCATCTCTGTGCATTTCATCTCTGCGCTCTGTTCTTTCTCTCAGTTCGCATCTGCTTTGATCTGCTGTACTTCCTGAAAATTGTGCTTAACATGAACAACGACAGTTTATATATATTGACTGACAATATTTTTGTCCGTTTCGTTTGACATATTAGTGCTTTATATATATATATATATATATATATATATATATATATATATATATATATATATATATATATATATATATATATCATATATAAAGTATAAATATTAGGATACAAATTTGAAAATCTGGTAAATAATGGAAAACACGGACCTCTTGAAAAAAAAGAGGTGGGATCAGGTGCCATGGAGGAGTAAGAAATCCCCTGTCGACCGGTCACATCCGCCGTGAGCCGAAAATCAAATTAAAATGAAATACGTTAAGATATATATATATATATATATATATATATATATATATATATATATATATATATATATATATATATATATATATATATATATATATGCACGTAATTAAACATACGCTCATCACTTAATAATTTAATAATTTATTTTTTCTTTCAATATTTAATGATATAATTTCATTTCACGTCTCTCGCATAATATATATGACCATTTCAACTACTACATTCTTTATCTTCTCAAGGCACAGTAATCGTAAAATGAGAACAGTTTTGTAGTTTCTTTATCAGATTTGCAGTAAAACCATTCTTTACATTTTTCTAGATTATATAACTAATATTTCTTTTACTGATTCTAGTGACAGGAAATCCATTGCGTTGATGAACATTTTGAAGTAACTATTTACCTACTTTTCAAGATTCAGAGTTTCGGTGTACTAAGAATTTTTTTCTGAAGTAATGTCATTCTTTGATGGTATAAAAACTACATTTAGACTATATTTTCGTACTGTCGTTCCCCTTCCCTGTTTGGTAAAATCCAGTTCTCTTTAAGCGTTAAGCGTATATTTATCGTATATAAACTGGTTCTGATTTATAGACCCTTGTGGGGTAGTTTTGTAAACCTTTCATTGATTGCAACAAACTGGTCATCTTCCCAAGTCAAGGTTTCTGGTTCACGTCGTTCCTCAAATACCTTGACAGATTACATTTCATATTTGGCGGTCAGTGGTGGCGACATCTACCGCGATCTAAAGTTTCACTTAGATTGACTCGACACTGACACTGACTTTAGCCAATGAAAAGACTCTTGGCATAGCCTGTACGTCGGCATTATTCGGTGTTTACGTACTTCCCCCCATGCCATGTGGTCGATAAGTGATCGATTGTTAGACGCGTTCTGCTTGGTTCAGAAAACGGTTACTGAAGTCAATGCAAATCGAAGAAGTCACAATATACATTGTCAAGGTGTGTGAGTAACGGAGTGGATAGGAAAACCTTGACTTGGATAGATGTAAACTGGTATTCTGTTTTCTCATTCATCTGGAGGTAGTTTCTGTAATTTACATGCAATCCAAAGCATGCCAAGATGGCGGTTGAGACACAGCAATGATGAGATTGGTGAATAAATTTGTGATTCTTTGTTTCATGAACAAAGTTTTGAAACTTTGCTTTAATAAATATAAGATAATATTTCAGATGCTATAAAAGTCGACAAAATATACACTAAACCTGGTTTAAGCAGGAGTACACAGCAATTTCTGATGTTGGTCATTTAATAAAATGCAAACCTGTCATTTACTGCATAACTTCAAACTTTAACGGAACTAGTTTCAAACCAGGTAAAACCAGAAACCAAAACTGAAAACAATTTTCTGTCAATATATTTGCCCTAAGTTTCTATGTATTATGTTTATAATATTTATAACCACTAGGTCTTTGCCACTGCTGGTGGACCGTTTGAGTCCCTGAGGGTACACATAAACCTAGTACCTGGTATTTCGGTACCAGCTGATAATCATATACTAAAGTAATATTTGGCACTGATAACACCATTTAAATTCCAAAGTTTTCTACAGCTAAGATAGTCATCTTTTTACAGTGGTTACTCTTAGACGGATTTCGGTTATACTTTTAGATTTATTAATACCACTTAATCTTTAGAAAATACATATACGTTTTAAATAGGAGCTCAACTGATGAAGTCTAATTGACAGAAACGATAGTCTTGAGTATTATAACTTTGGTATTATGTTCATAATATTTCTTCCCTGTCTTCGTTTTCCGGACTAACAGACATTGTGTCAACATATATAGGCGGAATTCGCAAAGTGTATTCTTCTTACGAATGCCTTAATACAATTCTTTATGTAATAAGATAAGAATTACGGTCTTTTTTACAGGTTTTAAGCAATCGATTGCTGTTTTTACTTGAGTTTTGTTTTGATTTCATATGTACATCCAATCAACGTTTAGTATGTCTACAACAACTTGTTCCGTTGTCTTGTGTGTAAATCTAACTACCAGACACATTGATCTACACTACAAACACATTAATCTCGACCCAAGTTTCTTTCATTCTCTGTTAACATTTATTCCCACCAGGTTCCACCCCCTTCATGGTAGTTTTAGGGTTGCCTGCGAACATTCAATTCTCTCTCAGATCTTTTTTTTCATCTGGCACGACTATGTATTTTTCATTCCTTTTATCCCTTCTTCATTGACATGTATTTTTATGTTTCAATATAAAAATGCAGACCTTCAGCAGTTTGTGCTGAAATAATTGTGGGGAAATCAGATTTGATATACATTTGGGAAAGCTTTGATCGCTGTCTTTGAAGGGTCATTAGCTAAGTTTACCCCCCAAAAAACTACTTTTTGTCCTAATTTTACTATTTTTTCTTGATGTACAATAACAAATAAGAGCTATTCACAGACATACAATTCTTTATATTTCTATATATTTTGTGAAAATAAGATCAGCCTCAAGTGTATTCATATACAAAAAGTAAGGATTGAGTTAATGAATTACAAATAGAAAAAGTGCCAAACCTGGGTTTCTCAAGCAATTTTCAAAAATATAAATATATAGGAATTTAAGAATTGTTATGTCTGTGTATATCTCTTTTTTTCCCTATTGTATGTCAATCTAAGTAGTAAAAAGGGGACAATTTGGTTTAAAAAAAAAAACAAAAAAACACCGGTAATGCCGAGCCGGCCTGGCTCACTCGTTAGCGCGCTCGATTTGGATCGTGAGGTTGTGAGCTCGAGTCCCGCCAGGTCCCGTATCGCAGTAGGTGTCGGCACGTTAAAGAACCCTCACTGCTCACTGGCCGTAAGTGCCGAGCATAGGCCAAAATTTGAAGCCCTTCACCGGCATTTGGTGACGTCTCCATAAATAGTGAAATATTCTTCAGTGGGACGTTAAACAACAATAAAAAAACAAACAAACAAACAGGTAATGCCCCTTTAATGATATTTCTCAGGTAGTAACGTGTATCATATCTCACGATATCCCCATTGGTTATCTGTAAATGATTCATTTTGGTTAGGTATTTTATAATTCTGGTGATCATTTAATTTGTTGTAAGATGGAAAGCAATCTAATTAAAAACCGATCTCTAATCGCTCCCGTTTTCTGATATGTCGCGTATAGGATCTAATGCAATCCGCTATGGGGTCACGTACAGATGACCCCGTAAGTGTGTCATTTTCGATCAATGAAAAAGCCACTACAGAATCTTGAAAGCGTAGCAAAGAGATGTAAACATTTTAAACAATATAAATAACACTGAACACACAAATACGGTAGTACAGAGTTATATTCATACTCGTGGATGGGTTCGAATCACAAAACATATTCTGATGGGATTTTGCGGTTTCCTTTTTTTATAAAATAAATAACATCTCTGTGCCATTAATTTTTGTAAGTCGCATTTTGATTGGTTGAACATTACACATCTACGAAAGGTCACATCGCTCCTCTACGCGACATATACGCGAAAACGGGAGTGGTAAGAGATCGGTTTTTGTTATTAAAGTGGCTGGACAGTAGCAGCTCATATCAAATACTGAGTCGTCTGTATCAATTGTGACGATGATTTCTCTCTCACTTATTACATTTGACTTTGACTGTAGACTCACGACGGGTGTCACCGGTCAACAGGGGATGCTTACTCTCCCATCGTACATCATCCCACCTCTTGATTTCCAAAAGTCCGTGTTTGTCCAATATCACCAGATTCGTATATGTATCCTGGATATCCTAAAGATTTATACTTTGGTATCTAAGATTTTATATCATATAAGTATAATATCTACAGTTATATCCAAACATAATAAGATATGTACAGATGTATTCCTGTTTTGTTAACACATTTATATAAACGGCAGAAGACGTTATGATAACGTGTATCCCCAAGCTTATTATAACTACATTGAAGAAGCCCTGTTTCATTAAGTTACAGATGGGAAGTCCCGTATAACCTATGCATATTCCCTACCTCCATTAAGTTACACAGGGGAATCCCAGTATTATCTACGAATATTCCCAAGCTTCTCCGAGTTTCATAGGGGAAGTGTTGATTTATTTACGTATATTCCCTATAGCTACACTGAGTTACATAGAGGAAGTGTTGTAATATATACGTATGTTCACTATAGCTTCTCTGAGTTACATAGAGAAAGCTGTATTGTCTACGTATATTCCACAGCTTCACTGAGTTACATAGAGGAAGCTGTATTATCTACGTATATTCCCCAGCTTCACTGAGTTACATAGAGGAAGCTGTATTATCTACGTATATTCCCCAGCTTCACTGAGTTACATAGAGGAAGCTGTATTATCTACGTATATTCCCCAGCTTCACTGAGTTACATAGAGGAAGCTGTATTGTCTACGTATATTCCCCAGCTTCACTGAGTTACATAGAGGAAGCTGTATTGTCTACGTATATTTCCCAGCTTCACTGAGTTACATAGAGGAAGCTGTATTGTCTACGTATATTCCACAGCTTCACTGAGTTACATAGAGGAAGCTGTATTGTCTACGTATATTCCACAGCTTCACTGAGTTACATAGAGGAAGCTGTATTATCTACGTATATTCCACAGCTTCACTGAGTTACATAGAGGAAGCTGTATTGTCTACGTATATTCCACAGCTTCACTGAGTTACATAGAGGAAGCTGTATTATCTACGTATATTCCACAGCTTCACTGAGTTACATAGAGGAAGCTGTATTGTCTACGTATATTTCCCCAGCTTCACTGAGTTACATAGAGGAAGCTGTATTGTCTACGTATATTCCACAGCTTCACTGAGTTACATAGAGGAAGCTGTATTGTCTACGTATATTCCACAGCTTCACTGAGTTACATAGAGGAAGCTGTATTATCTACGTATATTCCACAGCTTCACTGAGTTACATAGAGGAAGCTGTATTGTCTACGTATATTCCACAGCTTCACTGAGTTACATAGAGGAAGCTGTATTGTCTACGTATATTCCACAGCTTCACTGAGTTACATAGAGGAAGCTGTATTGTCTACGTATATTCCCCAGCTTCACTGAGTTACATAGAAGAAGCTGTATTATCTACGTATATTCCACAGCTTCACTGAGTTACATAGAGGAAGCTGTATTGTCTACGTATATTCCACAGCTTCACTGAGTTACATAGAGGAAGCTGTATTGTCTACGTATATTCCACAGCTTCACTGAGTTACATAGAGGAAGCTGTATTATCTACGTATATTCCCCAGCTTCACTGAGTTACATAGAGGAAGCTGTATTATCTACGTATATTCCCCAGCTTCACTGAGTTACATAGAGGAAGCTGTATTGTCTACGTATATTCCCCAGCTTCACTGAGTTACATAGAGGAAGCTGTATTGTCTACGTATATTCCACAGCTTCACTGAGTTACATAGAGGAAGCTGTATTGTCTACGTATATTCCACAGCTTCTCTGAGTTACATAGAGGAAGCTGTATTATCTACGTATATTCCACAGCTTCACTGAGTTACATAGAGGAAGCTGTATTATCTACGTATATTCCACAGCTTCACTGAGTTACATAGAGGAAGCTGTATTGTCTACGTATATTCCACAGCTTCACTGAGTTACATAGAGGAAGCTGTATTGTCTACGTATATTCCCCAGCTTCACTGAGTTACATAGAGGAAGCTGTATTATCTACGTATATTCCCCAGCTTCACTGAGTTACATAGAGGAAGCTGTATTATCTACGTATATTCCCCAGCTTCACTGAGTTACATAGAGGAAGCTGTATTGTCTACGTATATTCCCCAGCTTCACTGAGTTACATAGAGGAAGCTGTATTGTCTACGTATATTCCCCAGCTTCACTAAGTTATATAAGGAAAGTCCTGTATTATCTATGTATATCCACTGCCTTGACAAAACTACATAGAGGAAATCCTGTATCATCTATGAATATCGCCTACCTTAACAAAATTGCCTAGAGGTAGCCCCCTATATCCTCTAGGTATATCCCAAGATTATCAGACTTACATAACTCTAGAGCCTTGTATTAAACATCCATATACATATGTACCTGGCTTCACTTGGTTACATAAAGAAAGTCATTTACTATTTAGGTCTGTCCCCAAGTTTATACATCCCGCAGCTTCATTAAGTTACATAAAGGGGGACCTATGTTATCTAGGTGTATCCCAAGCTTAACAGAATTATATAGAGAATGCCCTGTATTATCTATGTACACGGTTTTAAAAGAAGCCATTGCGTATGTATATTTCTCTCATACCTGCTTATATGATATAGAGTAGGCCCATACAATACGCCTATGGATGATTTGTGTGTATTACGCATCACGTGACATGTATATTACATATGATATGCGTATGGATATTTATTTTTCTTTGAATAAAATGTTGTTAATTTTCCATGGAAATCCGGGTAAGTTTTCTATTGTAGAATATGTGTAAAACTAGCAAGTCCAAAAATGACACCGAGACAGCAACTTCCCTGATAATATAAAGTATAATATAGCCTCGGGTTTTACAGGGTTTTGTGATCCCTCTGGTGCAATAAACCTATATTTAATGAAAGCCTTAATGTCATAAGGCAATACGACTATATCCTAAAAGTTCCGTCTTGTTTGCGTATATAAATCTTGTTGTAATGACTTTACATAAGTAAGAGAGATATTTTATTATATATATATATATATATATGCAATTTTTTCATCTGTCAATGATAACTCACTCGCACTTGTTGCCATCCAATAGGAAACCTCTTCGGGCAAAATGTCACTACTGGAATCTTGTAACTGCAATTGTATACGTACAAAACATATTGTCTCATAGAAAATCACTTAAATACGATCTCCGTGAATCATAGAATTTTACTGGTGAGAATTCTTTACTTGTATTCTAAACGACCTCCGCGCCGATATGAAGCTGTGTTGGAAATGATAGTTGTTTATCTTGCATGATGATTTTCAAACTTGATCTGGATCTACATGGTCGTTGCGTATAACTACGTTGTCTAATGTTTATAGTTATTTTTCTGTTCATCACTCACCTACTTAACCATCTTGTAATTCAGCGTCAAACATGAGAGCAGTCTGTTTCCCTGTCTGCTTCAATTTATGAAGCAAAATTATGCGAATTTTTTTCGAAAAATGTTGGAAAATACACAAGATACATACTAATAATAAGAAGAGTACTGAAAGGATACCATAAAGCGATTATTTTTTAAGACAGTTTAAAAAAATATTTCGTGGATTAAAATGGTGAAGATAAGAGAGTTCGAAATGACATTAACCAACACAGAGGGTGTGTACTACCCTGGACAGAGAATATGTGGAACCTTATTATTGGACCTTGGCGCCTCTATAAAAATATCAGGTAAAAAATGTATCCGCTGTAAAATTCTTGACGTTGAAAACGATTTGCATGATAAAATGTCGATTTTACTTGATATCTAGGCCTAATGAACCTTAACAAATTTCGTACGTATATGTCGGCACTCGGGTATGTATATTTTCTATGTAAACGGTTAAAAAATTCTAGTTTTCTAAATAAAACGGAGGGTTTTTCAATTGATGAAATTGATGTTAATTGCATTCTCCGTAAAACTAGTGAGCATGGGTTCACGGCCAGACTGGTAAAATCATATCTCTTTTACCACACGTTACGATAAATGAACAAGTAACGTGCATGGCTTCCTGTTTACATAATAAGTAAACATTGGCAGTATTCTTCGTCAGTTTCACTCAAGATTAAGATAGCTCTAATACTTTTTTGTTGATAGCGTAGAACAGATGCGGTCTTCTGCGAGGTGTTTCTGTTATCGTTTTATTTTTATAACAATGGCAAATTTGATGGTTTAGGATAACCAATTTTATTGAAGGGAAAGCATGACATACATAAATTGTATCTTAATATGAAAAATCATTGTGTCCTTTGTGTATATTTAAGGCATTCCATTTTAAAAGCCAATTCAATTCATTACAGATTTTATAAATAATTCCAAAGTTACAAAAGTTTTACAAAAGAGGCCATAACAAATGCTCAAAATGATCTTGTCAATTTCATCACTTCAGCGCGAATCTAATATAGATATATTTTCAAAAGAAAAAGTGGTATCATACAAGGCCAAATTATAAATCTAAATGTGTTGCCAAATCCGTCTAAGAAAATCCACTGTAAAAATGAATATATTAATTTTTGAGAAGTTTAGAATGTAAATAAATCCATATTACTATCAATACTGTAACATTTATCTTAACATCACCGTCTGCCTCGTATACTTTATCATTATCATCATCATCATCATCATCATCAATAACAACAATAATTACCATCAATACTACCTCATCGGCTTCATCATCATCATCATCATCATCATCATCATCATCAATAACAACAATAATTACCATTAATACTACCTCATCGGCTTCATCATCATCATCATCAATAACAACAATAATTACCATTAATACTACCTCATCGGCTTCATCATCATCATCATCATCATCATCATTTTCCGAGGTTTTAATTGTTGAAGACGATATATTACAAGTCAATAACCTTTCGGATAAGTGTATATACATGTATATTGACTTCAGAATAACATTAATCATAACGACCACATGTACACCTCCAGAGGTTTGAGATAAGATATGACATGGATCTGCCATTCGTATTTCACATTTATCAAATCAAAACAAAGATCAAAGTTGACAACAACAATATGTCTGTATCTTTACCTGCATCTTATACATTAAAACCCGTTAATTATTGATACGGTTTCAAAGTGATGATGTATGCTTTTTAGAATTTCTTCATCTGTTTACGATATCATTGGAAATAGTTTATAATGACCTTGATCTATAGTTGATTCTTGATTAGAATAACAGAAAGAAATGCAATAAACAAGTCAATCATTTTAGATTTATTACTATTTGAACATTCTGTAAAACGCTACGAAACATTTTAGCATTATGTTACTCCCAAATAAAATGAAATGGTTTGGTGTACTTAGACCAGCTACAAATAGATGGAGAATGTGTTCTCACATAGTTAGAAATAAGATGTATGGTTAACTTGAGATCAACAAAATAAGACGAGAACAAAAACAAAAACAAGAAAGAAAACTGAAATGGTAAATCATAAAGTTTGATGGCCCTGAAATTAGCCTTGAGTGTCCTAAAAATGTACCTCATGGTAAAAGATATGTTTTGCGAAAAATTCACTTTTTAAGACATATTGCGAATTCTTAAGTTCGCGATTAATAAAAAAAAAAAACCAGTATCAAGTGGTTATATTGTCCATGAATATAACGTAAACAAAGGCACATATTTCCGGGTTGACATGGAATGTTTACTCCTCCGTTACACCTGAACCCACCTCTGTATTTTCCTGGAGTCAGGTCAGTGTTTTTCCACTAGGTTTGTGTCTCTATATATTGTATCTTCGACCACCTGACGGTTAATTCTTTTGGAATCTGAATTTTATGTTGTTTTACTATAATGTTGCCCATAGATAATAGTGAACTTTCGAGGTAGCCCGGATTACCGTGATAATCCTGCTTTTATTATCGCCAGTTACGTGGTTCTAGAAAAATGTTCCTCAATGTTATTTCCGGTTTTGGTAATATATAGAGAGCCCCGATAGCGCAATTGGTAAAAACGCCCCTCTAGTGTTCGGAAGCTCCTGTGTTCGATTCCCGGTCTGTCCTCACATTTTCCCACGCCTGCCACAGTAATTTTGGGTTCAACTGAATAGCCCACTGTTGTATGTTTTAAGAGGCTTTTGGGTTTCTTTATACAAAATAAAGTTAATGCACTAAAATAAGAATATTTCCATTTACTTTATATACGTTGCGAAAAGGTTAATATGAAAACCGGAAGAACCTGTGAGGAATAAAATCGAAAAGGCGCGAATAAATGCAGGATCATAACTGTAATCCGGGCTAACTCGAAAGTTCCTTGTATTCTCAACTTGGTTGTATTAGTGTGTATGTGTGTAAACTTTTTAATTTTTTATTAAGTAGTGTCTGTACCTATTGTTGTTTCAGAACACTTTAACATTTTGAAATAAAATAAGGTCTTTATTCATGTTTTACAGCTATTCGAATTTACGTCAAGGGAAAAGCGTTTGTTCACTGGACAGAACAAAATATGCGTGGGCCTGGAGAAATTCGGTACAAAGAAGTAAGACATTACTCTGGGACGGAAGAGTATCTGGACTTCTGTTACACTCTACTGAAGAGCAATGGTAAGGGCGGGGAGTGTTCAGAGGAATACAATTTTGTATATCTAGGACATTATGACTGATATCAGTACCATCAACATAATACCAAAGTTATAGGTCAATAGAGTCCAAAAATAATGCTCAAGACAATAGTTTATGTCAATTCGACTTCATCAATTGAGCTGCAATTTTAAAATAGATGTACATTTTTGAAAGAGAAAGTGGTACTCTACAAGGGTAAATGATAACTCTTAATTTATAGTCAAGTCCGTCTAAGAGTAACCACTTTAAGATGGCTGTCTTAGCTTTTGAAGAATTTAGAATTTAAATGGTGTTATCAGTGCGAAATATTACTTTAGTATAAAATTACCAGCCAGTACCGAAGTACCAGGTACAGGATTTATGTTTCCCCTTGAGAACTCAAACGGTCAAACAGCAATGGCAACGAGCCAGTGGTTATACACATTATAAAACATACTATAAAATTATAGGTTAAAAATGCCAAAATAAATGCTAACTAAATACTAACTTTAAGTAATCGCCCAGGGATTCAAACGATCCACCATCATAAACATCAATGTAGTATAGTCAGCCATTGTCTGATTCGCGACATATAAAAAACAAGAGCAACGAGAGATTTGTTTTCTAAATAGATGGGACTGATATAAGACATTTTTCCGGTTTTGTAAATTGCTAATTTAAAACCTTAAAGTCAGTCGATAATTCAATCTGATTAAAACTGAAACAAATTTATATATATATATGTATATAATTTTCCGGATAATAAGCTATCAAAAGAAACTTTTTAACATTTTACGAGGGATTATAAACTAGATTTATAGTAACGTAATACCGTAATATCGACATGGGATGCTTACTCCTCCATGGCACCTGATCCCACCTCTTAATTTCCAGAGGTCCGTGTTTGTCCATTTTTGCCGGATTTGAATCTGTGTCCTGGACATCCTATAGATTTATACTTTGGTTTCTGAGATGTTTTATATTTATAGTTGTGAACGAACCTTAAAGCAGAAATGCTGCCAATTATAAACGTAAGGAGGTAATAGAATACATCAATTCTCTTTAACCATTACTACTATTTGTCCATCGATATCTTATCAAATATATCATCTCTTTCGTTCTCGTAAAATCTCTTAATTGTTTTCACAAAAAAAAAATCCTAAGTACATTTAATCGTCATGATTCCATATAAACATTCTATATAATTTCTCCGAGCTTTTCAATTACCTCATAAAACGACATCTAGATTGCCTAAGGATACGATACAGCTGAATCTGAAGATACATTTGCTATCTGACCTACAGCTTAAGACGATGCATCAATGTAATTCTGTTTAACTTATTGTGTCTATTGAATAAGCCGTACTTGATTTTCCTGGTTGATCCAACTATGTCTAAAGGCTTAATGCATTGAGAAACACAGATTTGATATAAAATATAATATATCATGAAAGGATCAATGCTGTATCTGGTGTGCTTTAACTGTTAATTATCAGTTATGTACTTTTATGCCAAACCTACACGTCAGATAAATATTAACACAGGTAAGTGCCAGTTATGTAGGTATAGATTAAGATAAATATTAACACAGGTAAGGTCCAGGTATGTAGGTATACATTAAGATAAATTTTAACACTAGTAAGTGCCAGGTATGTAGGTATACATTAAGATAAATTTTAACACTGGTAAGTGCCAGGTATGTAGGTATACATTAAGATAAATATTAACACAGGTAAGTGTCAGGTATGTAGGTATAAATTAAGATAATTATTAATACAGGTAAATGTCAGGTATATAGTATGATACCACTTTTTGTTTTGAAACTCTACAACTATTCTAGATTCGAGCTCAGCTGATTAAGTATAATTATCGATTGTATCGGCCACTATTTTTTACAAAACCATAATTTTGGTATTAATTGCTAATATATGCATATAATGAAAGTGTGTGTGTGTGTGTGTGTGTGTTTGTGTGTGTGTCCAGTATAGTTAAACTCAGCTTCATTCTTTCATTCCAGAGGAAAAGTCGAAGAAGTTTATTCTTCCTGCTGGACGATATTGCTACCCATTCCAGTTTCAGCTGCCGCCCAGTTTACCATCCTCTTTTGAGGGCCAGTATGGTCACGTGAGATACTTTGTGAAAGGGACCATTGAAAAACCGTGGAAATTTAATCACGTGACGAAAACAGCATTCACAGTTGTTAGTGTTTTAGACCTCAATGTATTACCAGAAGCTAATGTAAGCAGAATGTACATTCATATCGAATATGAATATGAAAATTTGAGGGTATAATACATAACAAAAATATCTGCCTGTGGAATAATAAATCGGGGATGTCTTAAAAGCATTTTATATATTTTTTTTCGAAATGAAAACTTGTTTAAAAATTACAATCACAGCTTTAAGATTGTTTTGGCATCAAATTCTATAACAGATAAAACAGTTAAATAAAATAAATATACACTTTATATATCTTACAACAATTAACAAACAAGTTATACAATCGAGAGGTTAGAGCGTCACACTTTAAACTATGAATTTTCTCATCTCTAGTCAGCACGATTTCGAGCCCGAACATGAGCTAATTTTGTCAGTAGGTTAGCCAGTTTACTCTCTCACGGAAGGCCAGTGATCTTTTTCCTATACATTGTAACTAGACCCTCTTCTTCACCAGTGAAATCTGACTGTCACTATAAACTGAAAACCTGTTGAGTACGGAGTAAAATATCAATGGTACTTCCGGTGAGATTTTTAAAAGGTACCGTGTCTCAAGAGGCGTGGTAATCTAATAAATTCTGAATACTTTGACATAAGACCTTATCGCAGGTAAATAACTTATTACCTTTCACCTGTAGCTTATATTATCGGTGATATGTAATACAAACATATGGCACAAAACATTGTGTGGTTTAATATACAAAGGTGCTCTTTTATAGAATGTCACTAAATTTCCATTTTTATATTTCATGATTCTATTAACAATATTATAAAGTATATATATATATATATATATTTTTATATATATACATGTATATATATGCAGAGAAATATCTAAATAAAGGTTATCTTTATTCGTTTAATTCGGTGCAGTTATGCACATACCATCAAATAATAATCCAAAAGATGAAATACCTAAAAACTTTAAAGTTTGATCCTTCACACAACGATCTATAACACGAAAATGAACATATATCTTACCCACCACAAGTATCAATCTAGCTATACCAATATTTATGATCACGTGGATACCGTATATATTCAATACACAGTCATTTTAGTTCTTTATACATGTATATATGTGGTTATGTAAGAGTTTTTTTTTACCGCTGTTAACAATGACGTCGATCAAACGCAGACGTCTCTTTGTCTACACTTCGAGGAAGAAAGTAGAGGACTAGATTTGGTATTGATAATTCGTCATGGTTTTAATTTTGTTTATTTCGTTGCTTTAATATTATACGATATTAAAACCATGACGACATTGCATATAAATTATATCAATTAATAGGTAATAGGTACCTTTATAAACATTTGTTTATTTCAACAGGATTAAATGTCAACGAATTTTTTTTATTTTAAAAACAACGAAATTTTAACTCGATAATTTTTTCTTATTCCTTATTCTACAGTAGTATGCACTATTATAATGCATCAGATACAGCAGTGTATCAAATGATACACAAGTCGGTATCTATTTCATCAGTGATATATAAAGCCTTACATTTCATCTCTCTCTCCAACAGAAAGCTGTTCAAGAAGGGGCACATAAACATCTCTGTTGTCTGTGTTGTTTATCCGGTCCAATCACAGCTTTTCTATCCATTAACCGCAGAGGCTTCGTTCCTGGTGAACCTATTCCGATAAATGCTGAAATAGAAAATCTGTCCCGTCGGAAAATGGGAAGTTCTTCTATTGCTCTAAAAATGGTATGTCTCTCCAGAGTTGGTTTAAACTGGTATGTTGTCCCAATGTATTACTTCATACCAGAGGAATTTGAATTAGATATTTGGTACTCCATTACATAAACATTCAACGTTTTAATCATCATCTAAATAAATTATTCTGACAAGAAAATAAATACAATATTTTACAACAATATGTTTTTAACTTATATATTTTATAATTTTCGAGAACAGCAATTTGTGGAATTAAACAAAATTATAAATATATGATTTTCATTGTCATTTTATTTTATGATATTATAATCAGAAGACATTGTAAAAAAAGCAGAATTATGAAATGTAATAGAAGAAATAAATGTTGCCAAACTTATAAACAGATGTAATTCTAGTAATGAAATATGTTTCTTTAATGACAGACCACAGTCTTCCATTCCGAAAGTAAAATTCGAACAATTACAACACAGATTGCCAAAATTAAACACGGACCTGTTGGGAAAGGGGAAACGGATACGTGGCACGATGAAAAATTGTATGTTCCAGCTTTACCGCCGAGTTTTCTTTTAGGATGTGGCATTATCGATATACAGTATACATTAGAGGTAAATTGACAATAGTGAATGTTCTTCTTACAAAATGTCAAAACTTTGTAATGGACTTAAAAACTGATGATTTTCATCATATGAAATTGAGAAGGGATTTTATTTTGGTCCGATTGTTTTTGTATTTGTGTTTCGGTTTTAATTTCGATATATTCCCTGTCAAAGAAAATGCAGCGAAATTAAATTCCCGTGAATATAATACCTTATTCTTATGAAGTACTGGTAAAGCAATAAGTAACCAATGAAAAATTATCCATATATAAACAGATATCTTATACACGAATCCCCAAATGTTTATAAGTTTTACATCAAATCTCTACACAGTGTTCAGGTCTACCAAGGTAAATTGACACATGTTTACAAACACAACGAGTCCAAATCAAATCATAACAGGGGTGACAAGTTACTTGTCGTCACAAAAGTATTAGAGATTCAGTTATGCATGGAGTCCGTGCAAGGCAATATGTTTTACCTGTACAACCTGTTTTTGGAAAGTAGACCGTACCGTTTTGGTCTTTTACTCTACCCGGATGTGCCACTTTACCTTGGTACACCTATACTAGTAACACGGTCTTCTCTGAAATTTAATACTCGTGAAATTAAGCAACTATACAGTATAGGGTGCGTTCGATTCCGGCCAACATTCGGTAATATCGACCACAGTTATGGGATTTTAAAGGTTTTTTTATGAATGTCTAAATTCAGTGGACATGATGATTCTCAATCACAACTTCATTAACCTTGCAAGTCTTAAATATCAGAAAGACGGATGAAGTATTTTACAACTTTTTTTCTCTTCATGCCCTACATGTATGCGTTAAAATTTGTATGAGAGGAGCGGATAAACTTTTTTCAGTGTATTTTGAATAGAGTATGTTTAATCTTAGGCCGAGAGCAGTTGGAATCAGATTCAGACGATAACGTGTTTCTTACGTTTGCTCTTTATTACAAAATGTAATCGAATTTTATACCACTCTACATCCTGAATTATCTTGATAATTATCAACATTTTTGTAATTTTTATCAGTTACGCATAGATCCTGTGGGACCAGCTTTTGATTTGATCGTACCTGTTCAAATAATAATTGGCACTGTTCCCCTCCACTCATCGGTTCAGCATCGTCTGCAAATGGCTCAACAACAAGTTCATCAAATGGTACCGTCAGGAGCATACGCAATTTCATCGTCAAATTCGTCGACATCCGGGCATTTCAATAACACATGTAAGTCATTTTGAAAATTTACAACAAGAAAACATCGCCAAATATATTGTAAGAGGAAGCCCAGTGGCTATACTTTGTAAAATATTGAAAAAGAATATTTGCTGTTGTCGTTTGATGGCGTTCATGTAGTACAGAGAGATCTGACTAACACGTACAGTGCTTACAGGTATCACGAACTGAAAAACGACGATTATTTCTCAGAACTACATCATTAAGAATCAAATTACACCAATTTCGACGCCATCCTGAAAGTTGATTTAAATTTTCTATTACAAGAAAATATAGTTAGGAAACATAAAGAGTGGTAAAAAAAATCAATTTTCAAACTATTTTCGGATAACAAAAAATATTTGTAAATCAACAGTCTCCTCTGTAAGCATGCAAAATCATTAAATACTCTTTTCATTCGATTTACAATGGAAATGTACCAGTTGAAGACGGTAAAATGAAGCCTTAATTGATATGAAAGCTATGTAAGTGAAGAACATCGTTTATCATTAGTGGACTTTATGACCCCCTAGAGGAAATTCTTGTCTTCAGAAACACATCTCATTAAATGCAGCGTGGATTAGATAGAAAACGTAAAATTGCAGTAATTAGTGGAATATCAAGTTTTATATTTAGACAAGTTGGATTTTTGTTGTAATTGTCAAAATCTGAAAACGCAAATTTTCAAAATATCAACAATTATAAACTGAGTTTTTGTTTCAGTGTAAAATGCACAGAAAAATATATTGATTTATATATTCAATACAGTTTTAGTTTCGAATTATATATATATATATATATATATATATATATATATATATATATATATATATATATATATATATATATATATATATATATATATATATATATATAAGCTTTTTGTCTGCCAATTTTGTCAACGGAAAAGGAGAAATGACAATGATAGGGTATTTATCATTTAAACAACGATATGTATAGTTTGTACCCCACACGGTTTTAGTTTGTACCTGACATTCACTGTTCCTCTTTTTACTTTACGTCAGACTAAGTCACCTCTAGGTGTGTATTGAATTCTGATTTATTAATTAACCCACAATATTCAATATTTCTGGTAGTAATGATATTCATGACTCTATCGTTAGTATATTTAATTCTTCTTTTTTTCTCTTTCAATCAGTATCGTTAACATACATGGAATCCATTTTTGGAAAGGTCTGCATAAAGGACGAAGATGATCCTGAATACACACGTGGCAATCTTTATTATTCACCTGTATACACATTCTACATCTGGAACGGATAATCGGGAGCGTTTCACGTTAAACATTAGGACACTTTTAAAACCGTACACGGAGTCCAAGTACGGAACTTTGGTATCAAGATGGCGATGTCGACCACGAGAACAAAAGATGTGCTGTTGCATAAATATTTGAACAACCACAACGACAAATCGAAATATTTAACGTACACATGCAATGAAAGTGAAGTTTAAACTACCTGAGGTATTATGGAAGGAGAACGATGCAAACACTAAAATGAGACAAATATATCCGACACATGTACACATTCTCAGTACGATGAAAACGGAAGTGATCACTCTATACGTATAGAGTCAAACCTGTTTTCAGCAACCTCTCAAGGGAAATTGAAAAAGTGACTGCATAAGACAGGTGGCTTTTGGTTCCAGGTCGACAAAAATTACAAGAAAATTGGTGTCCATCATGTAGCGTATAGCAACACATGTATATTCATATACCGATACGTGATACTTCGATGTTAAGATGATCAGGTGTCAAAATCATGTACATTATAACTAACTTGTTTACATGTTTACAGTATCCTAAAATTAGATCATGCGATAAACCATCCTCAAAAAATGTCTGCTGAAAACAGTGTGACCAAGCATTTTGTCCTGTATATCACTGGCCTTTGGCCGTGTTAGACAGGTGGCTGCTGGTTTAGGTATGTTTATACTGTGAAATTGATTGGGGGAACAGAAACTGGCTGTTAAAGACAAGTGGCTGCTGAAAACAGGTGGCCTTTAAGGCAGACTGTATTGTCACGAACACTGTCACAAAGAGAGGATTTTGTTTCTGACGTAAAAATCAAATAACGCTAAACGATTTAAAAGTACGTTTTAATCAGTGAGGTTGTGATTCTTTAGATTAGATACTTCTTTGAATAATATAATCATTAAATGTGTATTTGTATTTTATATATAACTTTATGTATGTTACAGGACGTAGATGATATATTCTTGTATAAAGATGTTAACACGCAGTTATCATATCACATATTCTACATTAGCTAAATATTATAATGATGTTATAATGCATATCTGAACAAAACATATTATCACAGTCTACAAAGTGTCAAACCACATACACAGGGATATCGAACATCGCGTTTGATGTCAACGATCCGCAAATTTTACGGTTGGTATATTAACTTGCTTACGATTACCCTGTTTCACTAAATGAAATGTTGAGTTACTTGTTTGATAGCGGTTGTTGAGTCATCTGTACCCATTGTGACGACAATTTGTTCATTTTATTTCATTTGAATTTGACTGTGGACGACTCACAGCGGGTGTGACCGGTCCACAGGGGACGCTTATTCATCCATGAAACCTGATCCCATCTCTGGATTTCCTCAGGTCCGTGTTTGTCCAGTGTACACCAGATTTGTATATGTATCCTGGACTATACTTTGGTGTCTGAGATTTTTATATTGTGAAGTTTTCACATTTCAGCGAAAGTTTCATAAAGTAAAATGATTTTATTAGTGTTCATCTACTGCATACTGAAGTGTATTAGGGTCACCTTAATTCTTTTTTATTTCTGTTTTTGCCAATTTTAAAGTTGGCTTTTCCAACTTTTTTCTTGGAATTTCTAACTTTTTTCTCGTTTTGCCAACTTTAAAGATGACTTTTCCAACTTTTTTCTTGAATTTCCAACTTTTATTTGGAATTTCCTACTTTTTCTTTTCTTTTCCAACTTTTTTCTTGGAATTTCCAACTTTAAATTTGGTGTTTCCAATTTTTTTCTTGGAATTCCCAACTTTTTTTGCTCGTTTTGCCAACTTTAAAGTTGGCTTTTAAACTTATTTCTTGGCTTTTCGAACTTTTTTCTTGGCTTTTCAAACTTTTTTCTTGGAATTTCCAACTTTAGATTTGGCTTTTCCAACTTTATTCTTGGCTTTTCCAGCTTTGTACGAGATGAATCTTAGGCATTCCTATATATAAAAATCCAATTTGTATCTGTATACGTTACATAAAGAAAAAAATGGAGCATTAAGATTATGTCTGCTAAATTTCCCTTTGTTTTCAAAGTCAACTTGTTTGTCAATGGAGTATTTTTGAAAAATAAAGATGCAACAATTTTCTGTCTGCAGATGCAAAAAATAGCCTTGTAAAATAATAATAAAAAGATTCCGGGGAGCATACCCCATAACATTTATTTCATATGCATTATGTTTGCTTGAGCATTATAACTTTGGTATTATGTTTATAATATTTATAACAAGTAGGTCGTTGCCACTGCTGGTGGACCGTTTGAGTCCCGAGGGTATACATAAACTTAATACCTGGTATTTCGGTACCAGCTGTTCATCTTATACTAAAGTAATATTTGGCACAGTTAACACTATTTAAATTCGAACATTATCTAAAGCTAAGATAGTCATTTTTTTTACAGTGGTTACTCTTAGACGGATTTTGGCTATACACTTTTAGAGATATTATTTGGCCTAGTATGATACCACTTTATCTTTAGAAAATACACATACTTTTCAAATTGGAGCTCAACTGATGAAGTCTAATTGACAGAAACGATATCGTCTTGAGCATTGTAACTTTGGTATTATGTTTATAATATAATATTCTTTTGAGATGTATAATCAATGTGACATATCAGCAGTTGAAGGCATATTTTCATTTCTTCGTGCTGATAAAACCACTAAAAGATGCGTGTTAATTGATCTCATTCGAAGTAACCGAGTTTTGAATGATATAAATGTATGATATAATCTCTTCAACATGTCTAGATCTGCCACTATGTTATACTCAAATCTTGTTCTCAAAGGCAAAGAAACTGAAAAAAGATCTGTCCCTAAAAGATAAGAAATAAAAATTCCAATTTTAAAGATAGCAAAACGAGAAATTAAAAAATGATTAAGGTGGCCCTTATATGCTTCCGTAATTGCACTATTTAACATAGGTATCAACTGTGAAGAGGGCACCATACAGCAGACGACAAACATTTGTCCTTTGAAAGTTCAGGAGTGGGATCAGGTTTCTTGTGTCAGAAATATTTACTGCCAACTAGTAACACACAAAAGAATGTAGTCAATATAACTCTTTCAACCCAATAGACTGGTATTTAACAATGGGAAGAGCATACCATTCGGATATTTAGGGTTGAGTATATCTCTAGTCGCTATCGGTATAGACTAAATGGTGCCAACCTTGTTCTAGCTTAACCATCCAGCGTATCCAAAATGAAAATATAATTAGCCACAGTTACAATATTAATTTGTTAGAGGATACTTTTCTGAGTCATATCACATGGGAATGTCTATTTGTGATCGGTGAATATATTTTTCTAATGAGATTTTTCTTCCAATAATTTATTTTATTCATATTGTGTAATGAATTTTCTGTAGACCAATTCTTTTGAATTATTCATAACATATTCCGAAACATTTCACGTCAGCTGTAATAAAGAAAATTATTCAAACGTCATTCGGTCTTTCATTTTGACGCTATTGATGATAATTTTACGCAAGGGAGTTTGTGAACGCTTAAAGCAAGGAAAAGCGATAAGGAATTGAAAATATAAACCAGTCCTTATGGTAATCATTTGTGATCAACATAATTGTTTCAAAACATATGAAATAAAATGTTGAAGCACGAATGAAACTCCAAGTCCATTGGAATGCGACAATGGGATATAAAAATGATGTCAACGTTATGACCAATTGCCAATACCAAACAAAATGTGACCAGTATCCGGAAAGAGTCAGCCTCCCCTGTTAGCATGACATCCGTCGCAAATATTACATGAAAACGTATCGAGTTCGGTAAAAAGGTAAAATGTGACCAGGTATCCGGAAAGAGTCAGCCTCCCCTGTTAGCATGACATCCATCGCAAATGTTACATGAAAACGTATCGAGTTCGGTAAAAAGGTCAAATGTGACCAGGTATCCGGAAAGAGTCAGCCTCCCCTGTTAGCATGACATCCGTCGCAAATATTACATGAAATGTATCGAGTTCGGTAAAAAGGTCAAATGTGACCAGATATCCGGAAAGAGTCAGCCTCCCCTGTTAGCATGACATCCGTCGCAAATATTACATGAAAACGTATCGAGTTCGGTAAAAAGATCAAGCTCGGTGAAAATGTCGTCAGTTGGTTTTAGATCTGATTGGCGAAATGGAGTCACTGTATATGGCCGTGCTCCAGAATACTCTTTAACATTCCCAAGAGGGGACCTCTTATTGTTTATCAAGATATGAACAAATGAAAAGCTATTTTTACATTTTTAAACCAGAAAACCTTGTTAATGTATTTTGGAATTTTGTCTTTTTGAAAAGAGGTGTTTAATTTAGTTTCTGTCTAAGATTGAGGGACATTTCGCACGGAATAGACAGTAAATATTATTAGATCGGAATACACCATACATTAGTTCGATGGTTTCAATATGTAGAAAAGAAATTGTATTATCTTCTTGAAAAAAATCGTTAACTTGACTCACTAACTACGTTAAATACTACAATAATTTACCAAGAAAGGGTTCATCAAGCCAATTGGTTAAAATGTGGATTTTTCTTCTCATTCATAACTTATACGATTATTAGAGATTAATTATTTATAGTCAATTTGTTCTTCTCCTCGTCCGAAATAGATTATATCCACGGACACCTGAAACTATCACGGAAAGACGTCATTCAATTTGACGCCCTTGTATATAATTTGTGTTACATTTGTTACGTCTGTGCACACGAAGAACACCTTCAATGCATCATTGATACAGGAAATAATAGTTTATCAACTTGAATATTTGCGGAGGATGAGAAACGTCGGAAAGCTGTATTTCTACATTTTGTGATATTTCTTATTTCTTCACATTTGGTTCCCATACTTGTACAACATACAGAAGTAGTTCAAATAACTATAATGATAATAAATTCTGAAATGGCGAATATTTTGTTATTCTGAAGTGCTCCGAGGAAATGTCTGCTCTAGTGATGACACAAGAATCAGATCATGTCAAGCATTGATATAACCTTTCTGTTAACCCTTTCAACCCTACAGACTATAATAGACTGGTCTTAAACAATAGAAAAGAGCATATTACTCAGATATCCAGGGTCGAAAGGGTTTAAGTTAATATAGTAGATAAAATGATATCTAATGGAATGTTATTTGTCCATTTTCTGTCAGGGAAAGTATACTGCCTAATTTGGCGTACATTCTTGTTCTAATCTGACAATACGAAATGTATGGTTTTGTGCCGATAAACACCAGTTATACCGTTTAATGAAA